>CM040246.1:90103740-90135563 GCA_022545495.1 Chrysanthemum lavandulifolium
TGTTAGCCCACTCATACTGGGCTCGAGTGTTAGTAGCGTCCATTGGTCGGGTTCATGACCCGAATGCGGACTATACGTCATCAGTTATGGTGGTACGAGTTATGATAAAATGAGAAGGATAAAAAGTTCTTACAATCACACATTTCAGATGTATCTAGAAAATTGGATGCATCTTCTCTTAAATTTTCCTTCCTCTGTTGAATCGTGTGGCTAGATTTACTTCTCATTCTTCTCATTTTAGTTATTTTTCTCATCGGATCCTTTCCCATGTTGATACTGGATATTGTTGGATAAAAAACTAACAAACCTTTAAAGCTAACGCGGAAGATAGACTAAAAGAAAACACACACGTGACCTCAAACGCTTACATTATATTAATGAACGAATGAGCAAGGAGAAATGTACAAACTAGCATCCTCCCTCATCCCCTTTTATAGAGATGATAAGTATAATCCCAAGTTTCCTAATCAAAGTACAATCGTAAACTCTATTTAAACTAAATACAATTAAACCCTTTATTATTGTCTAAGTCACGTTTAAACTCTCGTAAGCTTTGCTACTACATATAACAATTTTCACATTAGAAGTAATACTTAGGCATTAACGATACTCAACATCTCCATCCAATATTAGAACTTAGAACCTCAAACATGGACCGCCTTGTTAACTAAGTTATGACGTATATTCTCGCGTCCCGATTCTAATTACAAGACGACCTTCGGAGGTGGACGACCTTCAGAGTGGCTTGGCTACATGTACTTCGGTGGTATGGTTATCACATGACAGGTAGGTCCTGTATACATTTACATATAAATAAAGGCCATCCTCCCCTCATTTACACAGGTTCTAATTCCCACTCTCTCCACTTTCTCTTTATAGTATATAAATCCTCTCTATCGGGGGTTCTGACTTGACCATCGTAAAGTGGTTCCAAGGCTTCGGTCTCGAACCTCTTCTAACCGGTTATTTCTATATTTGTAGCATGCTTTGGCTTGGAATGACGACGAGCGGCATCATAGGAGTCTTCAAGACCATCTCAGCGAAAATTTGCTTCAACACCCGGCTTCCTTTAGTAAATTCTCGACTTTAGCTTCTTTATACCTCTTTTTCTTCCTTCCATCGACATTACCATTTGCACCCTCTTGACCAGGTACTTCGGTTTTCATAATGTCTGCCCTATATTTGCACCAAGGTGCAATTGTTCTTTCTCTTTTAAGAGATTAAGTCGTAGAATAGCAATGTATTTTTCAAAGTGTCCTGTTTTGGTACGTCTACTTTTTAAGTTGTAGAATAACAATGTACTTTTCAATGTGTTCCAACTTGGTGCGTGTACTCTTTTTTAACTTTCTTTAAGTTGTAGAATAGCAATGCATTTTCCATAAGTGTTCCAATTTGAGTGCGTGGATGACGCACTGCCAAGTTGGGTATGGAAAATACATTTCTATTCTACAACTTAAACAAAGTTAAAAAAGTACACGTACCAAAACAGGACACTTTGAAAAAGTACATTTCTATTCTACAACTTAAAAAAAGTACACTTACCAAAATGGAACACTTTGAAAAGTACATTGATATTCTGCGACTTAATCCCCTCTTTTAATAAGCAGTTCGTGTTTGTCTTTACGTCAAGTTGTCTAACCTCCAACTGTCTTTGAGCCACTGCAACATCATCGTACTATCCTGAACAACCTCATCTTCACGATTTACTTAAGCTCCCTGCAATTCCACTTTAAACAAAGCACGATTCTAAACATGTACTCCTCGAACTCATGTTTTAACACCAGGACCAAGTTGCCTAAACCTAACTTGTTTTGAACCTCTATGGTTTTGTACACCATTCTCATCGAGCCTTTCAATGTTAAACCTAGTACTCATACTAGTCATTCTTCCTTAACCTTACTTTCACCTCGTCAAATTGATGCTTTAAAACCCTAAAGGCTTGACTTTTTCAACAAGCTTCACAAGTCGTGTGCTAAACCCACTTTCTTGTAAATATTGATCTACTAACCTTTAGAATACCTTAAAGCTTGATCTTTCCACCTCAAGTCTACAACCTAGATATACATTGTACTCAAGTAATCACTTTTCACGAATCCCATGACAAATCAAAACCTTACTTGTTTTCCAAGAAACCGCACATACCTCCAAACTTCAACGATTCAAGATCCTAGAGAATCAACTAAACCTAGAAGTCTTTTACCCTTTAAACTTGATTACCTCTAGAACTTTAAAAGCAACACCTTGAAGCTTAAAGATTTAATCTTGTACAAACCCTTTTGAAGTTTGAACCTTGTTGAAATAAACCTTTGCAATACCAACCTTGATAAACCCCAAGAATTTTGCAAAAAGCTTGAAAATCTTAAGCATTTAAACCCTTGATCGAAATCTACTTTAAAAGAACCTGCAGATCCAGGACCGTCAACTTCGACTACCTATATCTTTGTCTACGAACCTCCAATTGAAAATCCCTTTAGTAAGATCCTAAATATATGTGTCTTCGACGTACGATTCGAATTTCACAAAGATCTAATAGTTAACGAACCCGCAACGTCAAATCTCACACCGTTGCGCAGAAACCGACGAACCAATAAGAGAATAGACTACTTGATAGGATTGTATATCTTTGATTCGACCTAGCTTCAAAAAGCCAACGTCACCTTGTGTAACACCCCGCCTTATCTGACCACAATATTGTCCGCTTTGCCCGTAGGCTCACGGCTTTGTTTTTGTGGCCTCATTTGAAGACTTCCGGCAGTCACCCAAGCCAAGATTACTCTCACATGAGCACGTTTAACCGCCAGTTCCTAAGAACTCCACCCAGAGACCACAAAACGCGTTGTGTCATTGTAAGGCGAATGTTATCTTATGAGCCCAAGATCTCTCCGTGCCACACCGATGTGGGATTTGCCTAGGTGTCACAATCACCCCTTGGGACTCATCGTCCTCGATGAGGTTTGCCCCACCATCCCGAACGGCTCAGGGCCGCTCGATACCACTTGTAACACCCCGTCTTATCGACCACAATATTGTCCGCTTTGCTGTGAGCTCACGGCTTTGTTTTGTGGCCTCATTTGAAGACTTCCGGCGGTCACCCAAGCCAAGATTACTCTCACATGAGCACGCTTAACGCGGTTCTAAGAACTCCACCCGCGAGACCACAAAACGCGTTGTGTCATTGTAAGGCGAATGTTATCTTATGAGCCCAAGATCTCTCCGTGCCACAAAGATGTGGGATTTGCCTGGGTGTCACATTGGCTCTTATATCAATTGTTGGATAAAAAAACAACAAACCTTGAAAGCAAACGTGGAATATGGAATCAAAGGAAACACACGTAACCTCAAACACTTAAATTATGTTAATGAACTAATGAAAAGGAAGATTGTACAAAGTTGCATCCCCTCACCTCCTTTTATAAATATGATGAGGGAGGGGGATACAATCCTTATGGGATTAGAATTCCATAAGAAGGTTACATGCTTGGCTTGCAAGCCAAGCAACTAGTTTCCTAATACAAGTACAATCATAAACTCTATTTAAACTAAATACAGTTAAACCCATTATTAAATTCTAAGTAAGATTTAAACCCTTCTAAATATTGCTACTACATATGACACATATATAAGTGATTAAGTGGACTTGGAAGAATCAAATGTAAATTTGATGATATGGAATGTATAGACGCCGATTCCTCGTCTTGTTGGTCGATGAAACAATATTACAATAAGATGGTTTTGGAGTCGTTTCATGAATTATTTGGTGTATACAAAAATTTATTTGGGGTATTCTGATTGGAATTACAACTTTTTAATTATTGATTTATGTCAAACATTCTCACCATGTGATTAAATATCTCTTATATAATAAGAGAACATACAAAATGGATAATAGAATCTTTGTGGAGTTTTTAATTTGATAGATGAGAGAGCTCGATTATGCCACGTAAGCAAAATAAAGTATTCTTATTGGTCAATAAAAGTCAAAATTGATTTCAATTTGGTCAAACTAAATTAAATTTCATCTAGCAAAATAAATATACATAAAACATATGCGTCAATTTTGTAAAACAACTAAAACTTGAAAGGGATAATTAATAAAACTTTAGTTGTTCAATTTTAAATAAATTATATGAATTTAAGTAAACTTATTGTTTTTTATATTTTTTTAATAACTTTAAATTTAGTAAATACCCGCTAGACTTTATACCCTATTTTCTTTATATTTTATACTCCTTTAATCCCAAAATAAGTGTCTTATTTTGACTTTTTGAAATAATTCTTTTCAACTTTAACATTATATATTTTCTTTTGTGTTATGTATATTCTTGATGCAAAATATATGAATCGTTGAGTTTTAAATATATTTTCATTATTATAATTTTCATGAAGTAATATATAACATAAACAAAATTAATTTTATTGTCAAATTTGAAAAAGTTTGACTTTAAAAAATTAAAACTTGACACTTGTTTTGAGATGGAAGGAGTAAAGACTATGTTGTTATTTAAAAGTATTATAATCAATATATATATTAAATTAATATATATGCATCTTATCAAAATGAAGAGTTATTGGATATGTAAATGAATACACGATTATGATATCGAATGACTAAGTTATTCCTCTTTATGCGATAGGTAAGGATATTATTTTCTTTAAATATCTGCATTCAATAACGATTCATGTTTTTTCTCTTTATAAGTTTAACTCACGTATACACGGATTAAAATTAAATACGACTAAAATTATTATTAAGAGAATATAAATAATTAAATATCAAAATGAATGCATAACCGCATGGGTTACTATGAGATGAAAATAAATACACGATTGTACATGTGACAACGACACATATTTTTTCAAAAGTGATTAAGTGCTGCTAAAACACATAATGTCTAGAACATGATATCAATTGTTAAATTTGAACAATATCAACCTAAACACCATGGCAACTAAACAAACTAAAATCCTTCGTGCAACAAAAATTTATATAAAATATAAACCGATATTAATGTAAAAACACGCGCATATACATGTATTATAACTATATAAGTATAAGAGATTAAATATATTTTTATAGAAAAATCTTAGACTTTGCAAAATTATGGATTTATATTTAGTCACTATAGGAGTAAGTAACTTTAAAACAAAGTTATTGAAATATTATTATCTGTTATTCTATTTGTTCGAGATTCCGTTATTGAAATGTTATTACTCGTTATACTATCTGCCCAAACTCCGTACGCGCACATATTCCAAAACTAGTATTAAAAAATAAATCATTAGCATAAATTATACTTGCTATCCACTATAAACAAAAATTACTGATTTATAGAATATTATATTTTTTATTTTGAAATGTCAAAATAATTTCAAAAACACAAAACAAATACAAATAAGACATTATCAGAGCATCCAATTTGCCAACTTGAATGGTTCTTTTTGCTTTCATGGTCCAAACTTTCATGTTTCATACATTTTTTTTTGTCAACATGGGTGTTTCATGGTCCAACTTGAATGGTTCTTTTTGCTTTCATGGTCCAAACATTCATGTTTCATACATTTTTTTAGACTAAAATACACCGTTGGTCCGTAAACTTGTACAGAAGCATCGCGTTGGGATAAACCTAGCATTTTTCATCGTGGGGAGTCCAAAACTTGGGTTTTAATCTTAGAAGTAGTCCTCGACCATTAATCTGAAAGTCATCGTCGATTTTTGTCGTGTAGTTAAGGGTATTTTAGTCATCTGGCGTTATCTTTGTCTTCAACAAATATTTTTCTAATCATATCTACTGTTGATTGAGCAACCACATGGAGATCTTCTTAAAATCGTGTATGTAAATGATCAAGCTTCTAATTACCCTCTATTTTGGTTTATCCGGTGCACCAGGTATCCGCATGCGCAATCACAAGTTGACATCATTATGCAAAGGGAAGAGATCTATACAGCAAAATATCACTTCCGTACATCCGAACCAACCACACATTAAACAATACTCTCAGAACTGGTACATAAGTTTTGGTAGCTCGTTGAAAGTTGCTGATTAATAGGAAATATGAGAAAAGAACAAATACAGGCTTAAATGAAAATGAAGGTCAGGGTAAATGTATTGTTGGGGGGAGTTGGTTTATTATGTTAGATAGAGTGCTATTTAATGTCATTAGAGATTGAGATTAAAAGTAAATTTTCCAAATACCAATCTGAGAATTTCAAACTTTAGCTCGTTAGATCCCATTGAGGGTAAGGATATAGCACACATCATTTTGGGATACGGATACATAAGTTTTACTAAACAAGACCTACCAGCTTGTGTGATACAAATACATAAATGTTATCTCATGATCAAGAACTGTAAAACAAAAGCTAGATTTTAAGAAGATCGATCTCCATGTGGTTGCTCAATAATCAACAGTAGATGTGATTAGAAAAATATTTGTTGAAGACAAAGATAAATGTGTATGATTTAAAATACGCCATTACACGACAAAAATCGACGTTGACTTTGGCGTTAGTGGTCGAGGGACCATTTAGCATTAAAACCCAGTTTTGACTCGCGATGATAAATGTCGGGTTTGTCCATCGCGATCTTCATCTGAGTTTAAGGAAAGAGCGGTGTATTTTAGTCTTTTTTTTAACATGGGTGTTTCTGTTTATGTTCACAAGTAGGTTGATGGCTCATGAACAAAGTGAATCAATAGTTTGGTAAATTCTATGCCCAAAGGCCAAAACTAACTCAAACTTGAGAAAATGGTTTAGTAGGCTTGGTTTGTTCTTGAATTATGATACCTCTTGGTTGTTTATGTTTGGATGGTTTTATTTCTCATTATACACTTGTTTCTTTCGGTTACAATGTATTTGAATAATTGTCTATTTGCATGTGGCCAAATGGAATTAAAACATCAATTGGTGTGTAGGAACTAGAAACGTCCCAATCGGTATATAGCAATCATCTAACCTCACATGGTGAGTTAAGAGTGGCCAAACATGCTAAACAAAACAAAGGCAAAGGTGCTCCCCAAGTGGCTAACAACATATCCATACTTGTAAAAATGGAATTTAAAATGTGGAGAATTATACTATCGCTCCTTTTCACTAGATTTGATATTGTGATAAGCTATGATTACTTTAACGCCATTCACATGGGTTTAGTTTTTAAAGATAACAGAAAAAATGATTTTTCTTTCATGTAATCAAGTTTTATTTAGAAAGAGGAAAAAAAAGAAGAAGAAGAAAATTAGTTTCTTTTCTCTAATAAATTTGAAAGAAAAAGAATATTGTAAACTATATTTATTTATATATAGGTTAAGGGGTATTTGTTTAAGCTCATAAGCATAATATTTAGTTGTGTTAGCTTATCATAGTTAAACATGTGAATGATCAAAAAGCAAATGAGCATCAGCATTTCAAAAATCGGACCGAACCGATCAGACTAGTATAACGGGGAACTAGCGAGGGCGTCAAATCAAACCGGCTAACACTGGAGAACCGGCGACCAAAGTCTTATTCTTCTTCCGTGAGTATGCCACGTCATCATTGACGACAACGTTAAAGTATTTGTAGGTGAAGATGCCAGAATAATTGATTGAGCCGTGCTATAAGGGGTCATTCTCCAAACGGGACGGGACTAAGCCTTTAGGAAGCGAGTTGTATGTTATTAGTGTTTAGGAGATATATATGTGCAATTCCCCCTATCTAACTCTATTGACTTTGTGCTACTTCATTTGTGAAGGTAAAAGGACAAACGGTGTGCGTGTAAACTTAGTAAAGTCCGGTGGGTATTAATTTGACTAATAGTTTTCTAACCGGATTGAACTGGTTGGATCAGTGAACTATCTGGGTGACCAGTTTGGTTTCCAGAAACCTTGATGAACATCTAAAATTGTAATTGTTACATAAGTGCATATCCGTAAAATAAGCTACAATTTGAGCTAATCAAAACAATATAAGGTTATCCAAATAGCCCTTAAATATGATATACGAAAAATGCTTAAGCATATTAGATAAAACGAGAAGGTGGGCCCCACGCGTTGCAGCGGAGCCCATTTGTTATATAAATTTTTGGGAACATTTATGTTTTGGTTTTGTGGTATTTATATTCTTTGCTATATTTTTGCGCTTTTAAGGTATGTTTTGTTCATATATTTAGGAGTAAATTACACCGTTCGTCCTTGTGGTTTACGTTGACCGACAAGTTTCGTCCTTTGACCAAAAAATGTTTACCGTCCATCCTTAAATAGCAAACGTTATGTATCGTTGGTCCTTCACTTTAACGGCCACACTAACGCTCGTTATGTGACAACACATGAGGGTATTTATGTCATTTTACTCTCCTTTTTTAACTTCATCTTCTTTATTTATATAGTTACATCTTCAACCACCACCACCACCACCACCACCACCACCACCACCAACCAAAATACCTTTTTTTTTCCTTTCTTTCATCTTCACCCCTAGTACATCACCACCCCAAATACATCATAAAAAAAAACCAAACCAATTTTTACAAACTTAATTATAAACTCATTATTTTCTACAACATCAACAAACCCAAAGTTTCTTTTGTAAAATCAATCAACGATATATATATATATATATATATATATATATATATATATATATATATATATATATATATATATATATATATATATATATATATATATATATATATATATATATATATATATATATATATATACACCAATTTTGATTGCCAATGCATGACTTATAATTATTTGTTTATTGTTTTTTGTTAACTAAAATACATTTTTTAGAATTGTCAAAAGTGGTATGCAAGAACAAAGTTTCAAAGTATTTCCCGCCCGTTGGGTGAGCAAACCTTATGAATATTGTTAAAAAACTTAAGTTAACGAAAAGAAGTGATAAAAACGGAATCCCTTTAAGTAACTAAAATTCGTTTCTTTCGATTTTCTTTTCCACTAATAGGGTATCCCTTAAAGAGAATACCTACATATACAACTCATTACATGCAATTACATACAAAGAAATCATGGAAGGTTTTGATTTATATATGTGCTTACTGATTCCTCCCGAACTACCTTCTTTTATTTCTCCGTCACACTTATCAACCGCTTGTGAGCGGTCAACCGTAATAGATGATAAAAGGCGACAAAGGGGAGAATGATAGTTTACCAAGTATTAAAATATCCTTGGGTCGTTTATGTCACGGTGAGCGTGATATCCCGAATACAATGATCATTGTGTCTTTGAAAGGATATAGAATGTACAAAAAGTGAATCGATTGACTAACACTAGGAATGTGAATAGTAATAGCTTTGTCACATTCGTTGTTAAAACGCATAATCGAAACCTAAAAGCATAAAGATATACAAACGTCGTTTAACATAAATTAAGCGTAAACGTAATAAAACAAAATGATTATAACAATAGTAGGGATTTGCATGTCTAGGCGACTTAAATGCAAATTAAATATAATTAAAATATTAAACTATAATATACAAATATATGAAAGTAAAGAAAACTAAAAATTTGAAACAACAAATACATATTTACATATGTAATAATTACACAAACAAAATAAAACAGGAAAAGGAAAATAAATAATTATACTAAGAAATTAAAACATATCAAAATTTTGAAGTCATTTTAATTCTATTTTTACAATTGTTTAACGATTAAAATCTAAAACTTACGTTCATGAATTTTATGTAAGCGTATAAAATAAAAACGTGAATTCAGTCAATACAACTCCACAAATGTGAAAATTATATTTTAGAATCCTAAAAGATAAGAAAATTATTAGAAAATAAAAATAAATTTTACACTATTAAATTAATTAATATAAATTAAAATGAATTAAATGTATTTAATAAAGAATTAAATAATAATAAAATCTAAAATTAACTTAAATAAATGAAATAAAGAATTTGAAAATCTAAATTATGTTAAAATGAATTTTAAAATTGAAAATGTATTTTTACACAATTATTCTATTTATTATAGGTTATTTATTATTATAAATATACTTAAATACAAGAAAATATAAAATAAAAGCTGAAAAATAAAATTTAAACTTGGAAAATCTAAAATATAATAAAACTATTTTAAAAATAAAAAGATCTTTTTATGCTTTTAACTATTTATTACTAATTATCTAATACTCATTATCTATTTTGAATTTTAATAAATATTAAACAAAGAGAAAATTATGAAACTTTTTACAAAATTCTACAATAAATAAAAGCTAGGAAAATATAAAAATGATAGCTTATGTACAGAAATAAGCTGATGGGCAATAAGCTTCTTAAATAGAAGCTATCACTTGAGCTTATAATGGTTCTTTTTGGTTTTTCTGTTTTCTGAATTAATTATACAGTGATATAATACATATTCAATGAAGATGGAACTATCTAAACTAAGAAATAAGCAAATCATAAGCTTATGAGTCCAACAGTTAAGCTTTTGGCTTGACTGTTGGAGCTTAAGCTCATAATAAGCTGAAAATAAGCTATACAGATAAAACAAAAGGTGAAATAGGATATACATAAGTCCAATGCATAAATGTAAACAAGGAAATGGACAGGCATAGTGTGAGCTTATGGTTTAGACAGTCAAGCCAAAGGCTTGACTTGGATGGAATGGAGGCTTCAAAGAACACGTAACAAGCTCCACACATAAAAGCAAAGAAAGATAATATGTAAACAAGTAATATAGACGGTATAAACAAGGCGATGCACGGCATTCACCTATAAGCTTGTAATAAGCTAATAAGCTACTCCAATACAACTGCAGTACCAAACACACCGCTTACCTTTTAATGACAAATTAAGCTAAGATTATAAGCTAAAATGGCAAAATAGGAATTGGAGTAACAAGCTAGGGTGGTGAGGATTCCAAAACACCAAAACTCAACTGTGGGGATCACGGATGAGCTTTTGAGAAGCTTATGAAGTTGCTATGGGTTCCGAGTTTCATTACACTCGGAAAATGGACAAATCAAGAAGCTAGTTGCGCCTTGCTTAACAAGCTACAACATGGAATTTAAGCATTGGATCATAGAGTTTGGTGGATAAGCTCTACAAAAAACTAAACCACATAAGCTCTAGATCATTAATGAGCTTTTTAGAGCTGTAGGTAATGGTGCAAGTTCAAAAAGTTGAACTGTTGGGAATGGGCAAACTACAAGCTCTTTAGACTTATCAAAGAAGCTCATGAGAGCTCAATCAAACACAGAAACATGAGTATGACTAGTTAGCATTACATGAAGCTAAAAAAATCACAAGATCAAGCTAAAGTAGGAACTTTTCATGAGCTATGGAAACAACTCAACCTCCACTGTTTGCTTCAGTGGAAGGAGTAAATGGGACAAAATAAGGAGAGTGATTAAGCTATGTAAATAAGCTAATAAGGGAAACATAAGCAGACATATAACAACTAGACCATAAAGGCTACACAAAGAAACCAAGTTCACAAGCTAGGGTCAAATCCACAAGCTTTTGCAAGCTCATGAACTTGACACCTAAACACATGGTGCAGGGGCATGTTTGAGACAAGGACTAAAAATAAGATAGAAAATAAGCACTTAAAAGCTAAGAAAAGATAAACTAATATTTTCTAATTAAGTTTAGCAGTTGAATTTTGATCTCCCAAAAGAGTTTAAGCTAAAACTTATCTGAATCCTCACAAAATTATACATTTTATTCAAAAGCGACTATAATGAAAACTTGACTTTTTACAAGAACATGTAGTTTGACTAAAATGAATTTAAACTGAATCTATAGATTGAATATGATATAATAAGCGTAATAAGATGATATTAAGTCGTGTTTACTGTGTTTTAAGCTAATACTATGAATTTCACAATCTAAATCTATAACAGTAAACTGCTTAAGTAAAATTAAAAGAGGATTTGACTTTTTAACAAACAATGACTATATATTATGACTTGGTTAAGCTATTAGGTACTATTATAACAGAAAACAAGTACAAACTACAAAAGATAAACACTGGAATCCATTTTTATCAGCAAATTCAAACAATCCTATGATTATCACTTGTCACATGAAGCTCAAAGGTTTCAATGAATCTGAACATAAACCTTTTTCCAAACATTTAATTATAACATAATAAGACTATTTGAGCATAAAACTTCCAAGAACACAGTCAAGAACACAGATTTGTCAGATTTGCATTTCAACTGAGTAATGTTCAATTTTTAGCACAAGTGAATCTCAATGAACAACCTACTTATATTATGTTATAATAACACTAAACAACAACATAGAAACAGGAAAACTTGAAAATCAAAACAACCAAAACAGTAAAATAGTAAATTGCAAGAATTGTAAAAATGGCTTACAAATGAGAACAGGACTGAGACCCAGAACAAATGGACAAGGTTACACCTATTAGCTTACCAATAAGCTCCTAATACCCATAGCACTCCAAATTCAACCCTGCTTCATCATCTTCTTCATGATCACACTATTTTTGATTTTTTTTAGGATTTTCTCTATTTTTAGTATTTTACAATTTAAAGATCAAGAATCGATTTAATGAATCTAAAAGCTTCATGAGCTTTGTCAAGAGCTTATGTGGCTTATAGATTCCAATAAACAACTAGTTAATCTAGAAATTAAAGAACATGAAAATTAAAGGAAATTAAGCAATTCTTAAACCGAATTTAAAATGGAAATTAAACCGAAATTAAACTTTCATTACACTAATTTAAAAAACATTACAACATTTAAAACTTTAAAAGACATGAAATTAAAAGAAAGCTTTTTAAAAAATTACACTACGTGACTAATGGCTAGTCCAAAGTGTCTTTCTCATCACCTTCTCTTCTTTTATACCACAATGAGTTCCTTGTTGACTTCGAAACTATCCCACCAATTTCCAACCGTTGGATCTTCATGATTCATCATAATCGCCATTTGTCCATTTTGGCGCCAAAATAGTCAAGAGCGGTTTTAACCATTAATGGGTTTTGGGTGTATGTGGAGGTGGAGGGGACAAAGTAAGGAGAGGGTGAGGTGAGGCAAGTGGTATGTTTGAAAAGGTGGAATACCACTCGTATTGGTGTTTCAGCTGGGTGTGAGGATGATGAGCAGGTCAGAGGCGGTTTTTCTCCTCGTTTGACTTTCGTTGACCCGTGGTTTAAATATCAAAGGGGTCGGGTTTTGGGCTAGCAACTGGACCAAGGTGTGGATTTGGGTTTGGACTTGGTTTTGTATATCAAAAGGGTCCGGTTGGTTTAAGTAAGCATAAGGACCAAACATGTAATCGCCAAACATTATGGACCAAATCGCCATTCATCCAAAGTTCACACAATGACTATTCCTGCCATATATGAATAGTACAAGGACCATAGTTGATAATTATTTCATTTTAAACTTAAAAGGACCTTAATTGTCATTTTGGATTTTGAGGACTAAAAGTGTAATTTTCCAAAAGTTTATCAAAATGTTCCAAATTTTCAATCATGCATAGTACAAGGGTATTATTTGTAAAATTCCAAGTTTAGAATACCGAGGACCATTTTGCCAATTTTGTAACTCGAGGATAAAATTGCCATTTTGTGTAAACTTTCATCCGAGGATCATTTGTGAATATTTTTGGTTTCCCAAGGACTTAAGTTGACTTTTCATTCATTTAAAACATTTAGGGACTAGTTTTGACAATTTGAGTAACTTGAGGATGAAAAGCGACATTTGTTGTGAAATTGATCATTTTCACTTGTTTTCAATCTTTTGTACCGAATCACATTAAAACACATTAAAATGATATTTATAACATTTTGTGAGTCATTTGTGTGTTTTTGTTGTTTTGTGGGTTTAAATAGTATAATATATATGTGTTTTAGACACATATCAAATCCCCCACATTAAACTATTGCTAGTCCTAGCAATCTTTTATGTAAAATTAATGGATTTGAAAACTCTTTACCAAAAGCCATCACTCGGAGTAGCCAAATGTTTCGGTTCAAGTAAGAACCTTGGTACATTGATAACCAAATGATTTTGAGCAAATCATAAGTCAGAACGGATTTGATTTGTCTTTACGAGCCGTACCATACGGACTAGCCAACTCTTAGATAAATTATCAATATTATCTTTGGTGAGTGAACACCAATTATGGTTTTTCCATTGCCTTTACCACAAGCCATAACCTTGCGGGCTAGCCAACTCTTCATTTTTAGGATATGGTGAGTTGAGAACCATACAATTTTGGGCAAATTGCAAGCCATATAAGCGGATTTGAAAACTTTACCAAGAGCCGTTTGCTCTGGATTAGCCAATCCTTTTGTGTGTTAGACATGGTGGATGATTACCATTTGTTGTGTTTAGTACATAGTACTTCCACTAAAAAAAAATTTAAAATTTGGTCATTTTGGGGAAAAAAGGGACTAAAAGGGGACATTTATGATCAAAATTCGCAAGAATTTCCCCCCCCCCCCACACTTAGAAATGAATATTGTCCTCAATATTCAAAGTCCCGGCTATCATGCCGAATCCTTGAACGTAAAAAGATAACATTACTAGCTAAGTGTGGAAACACAACAATTATTTTCTTTTTTAATATTTACAATTTTCAAAGTTTTTATATATATATATACAACAGGTGGGGTATTACTGATTCGTTGTGAAGTGAGTGGTAAAAAACACAATATCAACGTATATCAAAATAATCGTGAAATTCGACAAATCAACCTTTTAGGAAAAAGGTTAACGTGCCAAATCTCACGAATGTGATAAAAGTGATACCGGGCAAGTGATTTCCCGGGTCGTGTCCCAACGAGGTGTGAAATTGACGGTGTCGATAAGTTTCGTGATTAGGACTTGAATTGGTTTAACAAATTTTTGGAATTGTGATTACGTATTCTACAAAATAGAGAACGAAAATGAAAATAAAGCATGTAAAACTAAGAAAACACTAAATAAACTACGACTAAGCCTAAGAAACAATAAAACAACACTAAATTACATCCTAGGGTGCCAAAATGCAAAAACGCTAAAAACCGGGAACACACCGAGCCTAAAACGTAAAACTTTTGCAATTTAAAGGCTACGGGTGTAAAACCAATTTTCCTACATTCTAAATGACTAAAAATAATTTTAGGAAAAAGCCGGGTATTTTTTCGACTTTTAAATTATTTATTACGAATTAAAAACTAATTTAATCTAATTTAATTTAAAAAAAATACTAAACTAAGTTGGAAAAATCTGAAAATTTTACTAAAAATACTTTAGGTCCTACTGGTTCTAAGAAAAATAAAAAAGTGTGGTACTACTTTACGAAATAAGCACTTAAAAAGCTAAATAAGCTACTAATACTAAAACTGAAAAATGTGGTTAAGAGATTAATAGTGCAAGATATGAATGAACAAAGACCCTAGGGCAGTTGGTTGTGTGTTGTGTGTTGGGTTGGTGAGGCTAGAGACCAAGGTTCGAATCTGTTGCTTGGAACCTTTTTGCAAACTATTTTTTTTTTGAAATTTTCTTTTTGAAACTTAAAAAGGGACTTGAAATAACAACTTTTTGTAAAAACTTTTCTTATCAAACAAGAAGAATAAGCGATTGGGCCGCTTATTTCCAACAGATTAACCAAACTCACCTCTTTAACTAAAATTTGCAAAATCTCTAAACAAGCTAAACTAGAACAAAATTGAAATGACAAGAGAGCAATTAAATGAAGCTAATTATCCTAACTGAGAGCTTATAAAAATCAGATTAAGCTAGATTGTAAGCATTAAATGCACCAAAGACTGTTGTGGGTCTGCTTGGTTTATAGGAACTGATAAAGGATTCAAAAACTGCAAAAAGCATGGGAATAAGCTAAGGAAAAGCATCAACTAAACTAACAACCTAAAATTCCTAATCTACTATACCTAAAGGATCAATAATAAGCAAAAAAGTATCCTAAATAAGCTAATATAAATGCTAGTGGGTCGCAGTGGGCTGAAGTCTTTGTTATTCTGAGGCGGATGGCGGCTTTAAGCACAAAATAAGCTATCTAAAAGACTTCTAAAGGGCATATAAGCTAAAAACAAATAAATAATGGTAACTAAAGAACATAAAAACACTTTTAACTCAAACTTTAGACACGATTATGACCATGAAAAGACTCGGACAAAGCGACTTTGGACGGATACAAGACTTACTGACGAAAATTTTGACAATATTGAAATTAAAGAAAATCACCCGGATGGCTAAACTAACTAACTAATGAGATGGATAAAGCTATAAAATCAGAATGAAAGTTAAATAACTCAATTTTAACTCACAAAATGACTCAAACTTGTAAATTAGACAAAATCCAAACACTCCTTAAAAGCGATTTTGAACACGAACTTGGGATTTTTCTTGGTTATAAACTGATTAGGCAATAAAATGATAACTGAGGAGCTAATAAGAACAAGTGAAAAACAAAATAAGCACTGAGTGCTTATTAATAAGCTAAGACAGAAAAAAAGGGTAACTACTTCATTGATAAAAATTAAACATTACAACTGATTTTGAAAACTAAAAAGACTAATTTCAAGCTAAAAACATAAACTAAAAAAAACTGACTTTTTAAATAAAAACTAAGACTGCCTTATAACTGGCATACACATGTCCTATTTATACTAAGCTTCCAGGGGTCTTCATCTTCAAGTCCATGGTTGTTCAGTGAGTGCAAAGTAGCTAAAGATTCCAACTTCTGCTTTCTTCATCCAATCTTGACCCTTGAATAGTTAGGTACCAAATGAGCTCAATCTTAACCATAGGTTGTTGCTTTTGAAACTGGGATTGCCAGCTTGGCAGTTGGGATGAGGGGGAAAACTTGGGTAGTGGGTTAGGGATTTGGGATTATTTGGGTAAAAGGATTAAGGTGGTTTTGGGTTTGATGAAGCTGGATAATAGAGAGTGGTGGGAGTGGAGTGTTTGGGGAGAAGGAAAAGGAGAACTAGGGTTCTGTGTTCTTGGGTTTTGGTTGGGCGGGAAAGGGAAGAAGATGGGTTGAGGTATCTCTTGACCGGGTCAGAGGGTAGATTGACCGGGTATGGATTAGGGCCAAGGGTGGGTATTGGACCAGGTAAGGGTTTGGATTGGGCCTTGGTTTGTTATTTTGGATTTAGGATTAGATTTGAACACATTAAGTAGTTAAGGGACCAAAGGTGTAAAATCTGAAAATCCAAGGACCACTCATGTATTTCTGAAAGTTGATCCAAGGTCCAATCTTGTGAATCTCAAATAAGTTGAGGACCATATTTGCCAATCGTGAAATTCCAAGGACTAAACTTGACAATTTTAAAAATCCAGGGATCAAAACTGTAATTTCTCAAACTTTTGAAATTTTTCACCAAAGGACTAATTATGACAACTTATGATTTCAAAAGGACCTTTGGTGACTTTTCTTTAAAAATACGTGCTCGGGGACTATTTCATCAATTTTGAAAGTCGGGACCTGAAGCGCCAATTATGCAAACTTTGTTCGTTTTCAATAATTTTGCATCCGAAACATATAAAACACAATTTTGAAATATTTTCAGTATTTTGATGCATTTCAAGTGTTTTAGATGTTTTGCGCTCGATTGACCTAAAATGATGAGTGAATACGCACTCATCAATTACCCCACACTTAGGTGGTAGAAAGGGAAAAGGCAAATATGGGTGAAAACCCATATTGAAAGGCTTGTTTTGATAACCAAGTCACTAGCTTGACTTGACCCCGAATTAAATTGGTTCATGGGGAAGGCGGGTGGGATTGCCACTCAAAGATTGGGTGAGAAATGGAGTGGGATTGCCACTCGCGAATTATGAATAATCATCACTAAGATGAGTCTAAGAATCATAGAAAGAAACTCGGAAAAGGCGAGAAGAATCTTTTGATTTTTGATTTTATAAAAGAAATGGAAAATATTTTTGTATTTTTATCTTTATATATATATCTGTAAGAAGAGAATTCTAACAACCGCCCTCGAAAGGGAATCTGGTCCGACAGAGCTCAAGAATCAGAAAATGACCAACAACCAAATGTTGTAATCGAGGGACTTATCAAACGGGCAAGTTGTGTGCAATGGAAAAATGTTTTATATTTTATATTGTTTTTAGGATGAAAATATGATATTACATATATATATTATACAAGGGATAGATATAAAACACAAGTACGTTATACGCAGCACACCTCCCCGGCAGCGGCGCCAAAATTTGATTCGTCCCGAACTACCTTCTTTTATTTCTCCGTCACACTTATCAACCGCTTGTGAACGGTCAACCGTAACAGATGATAAAAGGGCGACAGCCCGGGAGAGAATGATAGTTTACCAAGTATTAAAATATCCTTGGGTCGTTTATGTCCTGGTGAGGCGTGATATCCTGAATACAATGACTGTGTGCTGAAAGGATATAGAATGTACAAAAACAGGAATCTGATTGACTAACACTAGGAATGTGAATAGTAATAGCTTTGTCACAGCTACGTTGTTAAAAACGCATAATCGAAACCTAAAAGCGCAAAAGATATACAAGCGTCGTTTAACATAAATTAAGCGTAAGCGTAATAAAACAAAATGATTATAACTATAGTAGGGATTTGCATGTCTAGGCGACTTAAATGCAAATTAAATATAATTAAAATATTAAACTATAATATACAAATATATGAAAGTAAAGAAAACTAAAAAATTCTGAAACAACAAATACATATTTACATATGTAATAATTACACAAACAAAATAAAACAGGAAAAGGAAAATAAATAATTATACTAAGAAATTAAAACATATCAAAATTTTGAAGTCATTTTAATTCTATTTTTACAATTGTTTAACGATTAAAATCTAAAAACTTACGTTTACTGAATTTTATGTAAACGTACAAAATAAAAACGTGAATTCAGTCCAATACAACTCCCACAAATGTAAAAATTATATTTTTAGAATCCTAAAAAGATAAGAAAATTATTAGAAAATAAAAATAAATTTTTACACTATTAAATTAATTAATATAAATTAAAAATGAATTAAATGTATTTAATAAAGAATTAAATAATAATAAAATCTAAAATTAACTTAAATAAATGAAATAAAGAATTTGAAAAATCTAAATTATGTTAAAATGAATTTTAAAATTGAAAATGTATTTTGTACACAATTATTCTATTTATTATAGGTTATTTATTATTATAAATATACTTAAATACAAGAAAATATAAAATAAAACTGGAAAAATAAAATTTAAACTTGGAAAAATCTAAAATATAATAAAACTATTTTTAAAAATAAAAAGATCTTTTTTATGCTTTTTAATTATTTATTACTAATTATCTAATACTCATTATCTATTTTGAATTTTAATAAATATTAAACAAAGAGAGAAAATTATGAAACTTTTTACAAAATTCTACAATAAATAAAAGAAGCTAGGAAAAATATAAAAATGATAGCTTATGTACAGAAATAAGCTGATGGGCAATAAGCTTCTTAAATAGAAGCTATCACTTGAGCTTATAATGGTTCTTTTGGTTTTTACATTTTCAATTAATTATCTGATGATATAATACATATTCAATGAAGATGGAACTATCTAAACTAAGAAATAAGCAAATCATAAGCTTATGAGCCCAATGATTAAGCTTTTGGCTTGACTGTTGGAGCTAAGCTCATAATAAAATCGAAAATAAGCTATACAGATAAAACAAAAGGTGAAATAGGATATACATAAGTCCAATGCATAAATGTAAACAAGGAAATGGACAGGCATAGTGTGAGCTTATGGTTTAGACAGTCAAGCCAAAGGCTTGACTTGGATGGAATGGAGGCTTCAAAGAACCTGTAACAAGCTCCACACATAAAAGCAAAAGAAAGATAATATGTAAACAAGTAATATAGACAGGTATAAACAAGCTGATGCACTGGCATTCACCTATAAGCTTGTAATAAGCTAATAAGCTACTCCAATACACTGCAGTACCAAACACACCTGCTTACCTTTTTAATGACAAATTAAGCTAAGATTATAAGCTAAAAATGGCAAAATAGGAATTGGAGTAACAAGCTAGGCTGGTGAGGATTCCAAAACACCAAAACTCAACCTGTGGGGATCACAGATGAGCTTTTGAGAAGCTTATGAAGTTGCTATGGGTTACTGAGTTTCATTACACTCAGAAAATGGACAAATCAAGAAGCTAGTTGCAGCCTTGCTTAACAAGCTACAACATGGAATTTAAGCATTGGATCATAGAGTTTGGTGGATAAGCTCTACAAAAAACTAAACCACATAAGCTCTAGATCATTAATGAGCTTTTAGAGTCAGAGGTAATGGTGCAAGTTCAAAAAGTTGAACTGTTGGGAATGGGCAAACTACAAGCTCTTTAGACTTATCAAAGAAGCTCATGAGAGCTCAATCAAACACAGAAACATGAGTATGACTAGTTAGCATTACATGAAGCTAAAAAATCACAAGCTCAAGCTAAAGTAGGAACTTTTCATGAGCTATGGAAACAACTCAACCTCCACTGTTTGCTTCAGTGGAAGGAGTAAATGGGACAAAATAAGGAGAGTGATTAAGCTATGTAAATAAGCTAATAAGGGAAACATAAGCAGACATATAACAACTAGACCATAAAGGCTACACAAAGAAACCAAGTTCACAAGCTAGGTCAAATCCACAAGCTTTGCAAGCTCATGAACTTGACACCTAAACACGTAGTGCGAGGCATGTTCTGACAAGGACTAAAAATAAGATAGAAAATAAGCACTTAAAAGCTAAGAAAAGATAAACTAATATTTTCTAATTAAGTTTAGCAGTTGAATTTTGATCTCCCAAAGAGTTTAAGCTAAAACTTATCTTGAATCCTACACAAAATTATACATTTTATTCAAAACACTATAATGAAAACTTGACTTTTTACAAGAACATGTAGTTTGACTAAAATGAATTTAAAACTGAATCTATAGATTGAATATGATATAATAAGCTGTAATAAGATGATATTAAGCTATGTTTACAGGTTTTAAGCTAATACTATGAATTTCACAATCTAAATCTATAACAGTAAACTGCTTAAGTAAAATTAAAAGAGGATTTGACTTTTTAACAAACAATGACTATATATTATGACTTGGTTAAGCTATTAGGTACTATTATAACAGAAAACAAGTACAAACTACAAAAGATAAACACTGGAATCCATTTTATCAAGAAATCCAAACAATCCTATGATTATCACTTGTCACATGAAGCTCAAAGGTTTCAATGAATCTGAACATAAACCTTTTTCCAAACATTTAATTATAACATAATAAGACTATTTGAGCATAAAATTTCCAAGAACACAGTCAAGAACACAGATTTGTCAGATTTGCATTTCAACTGAGTAATGTTCAATTTTTAGCACAAGTGAATCTCAATGAACAACCTACTTATATTATGTTATAATAACACTAAACAACAACATAGAAAGCAGGAAAACTTGAAAATCAAAACAACCAAAGCAAGAAAAGCAAGAAATTGCAAGAATTGTAAAATGGCACAAATGAGAACAGATGAGACCCGAACAAATGGACAAGGTTACACCTATTAGCTTACCAATAAGCTCCTAATACCCATAGCACTCCAAATTCAACCCTGCTTCATCATCTTCTTCATGATCACACTATTTTTGATTTTTTTTAGGATTTTCTCTATTTTTAGTATTTTCTGAATTTAAAGACTGCAACTGATTTAATGAATCTAAAAGCTTCATGAGCTTTGTCAAGAGCTTATGTGGCTTATAGATTCCAATAAACAACTAGTTAATCTAGAAATTAAAGAACATGAAAAATTAAAGGAAATTAAGCAATTCTTAAAACTGAATTTAAAATGGAAATTAAACTGAAATTAAACTTTCATTACACTAATTTAAAAAACATTACAACATTTAAAACTTTAAAAGACATGAAATTAAAAGAAAGCTTTTTAAAAAAATTACACTACGTGACTAATGGCTAGTCCAAAAGTGTCTTTCTCATCACCTTCTCTTCTCTTTTATACCACAATGAGTTCCTTGTTGACTTCTGAAACTATCCCACCAATTTCCAACCGTTGGATCTTCATGATTCATCATAACTGCCATTTGTCCATTTTGGCGCCAAAATAGTCAAGAGCAGTTTTCAACCATTAATGGGTTTTGGGTGTATGTGGAGGTGGAGGGGGGACAAAGTAAGGAGAGGGTGAGGTGAGGCAAGTGGTATGTTTGAAAAAGGTGGAATACCAGCTCTGGTATTGGTGTTTCAGCTGGGTGTGAGGATGATGAACAGTGCAGGGCGGTTTTTCTCCTCGTTTGACTTTCGTTGACCCGTGGTTTAAATATCAAAGGGGTCGGGTTTTGGGCTAGCAGCTGGGCCAAGGTGTGGATTTGGGTTTGGACTTGGTTTTGTATATCAAAAGGGTCCGGTTGGTTTAAGTAAGCATAAGGACCAAACATGTAAATCTGCCAAACATTATGGACCAAATCTGCCATTCATCCAAAGTTCACACAATGACTATTCCTGCCATATATGAATAGTACAAGGACCATAGTTGATAATTATTTCATTTTTAAACTTAAAAGGACCTTAATTGTCATTTTTGGATTTTGAGGGACTAAAAGTGTAATTTTCCAAAAGTTTATCAAAATGTTCCAAATTTTCAATCATGCATAGTACAAGGGTATTATTTGTAAAATTCCAAGTTTAGAATACCCACGGACCATTTTGCCAATTTTGTAACTTGAGGATAAAATTGCCATTTTGTGTAAACTTTCATCCGTGGATCATTTGTGAATATTTTGGTTTCCCAAGGACTTAAGTTGACTTTTCATTCATTTAAAACATTTAGGGACTAGTTTTGACAATTTGAGTAACTTGTGGACCGAAACGACATTTGTTGTGAAATTGATCATTTTCACTTGTTTTCAATCTTTGTACTGAATCACATAAAACACATTAAAATGATATTTATAACATTTTGTGAGTCATTTGTGTGTTTTTGGTTGTTTTGTGGGTTTAAATAGTATAATATATATGTGTTTTTAGACACATATCACTTACCATCATTGGTTAACCCATATGCACCCTTTATCGCAGTGTGGTAGTAAGATAAGCTAAAAATACCATGTACGTGTGAGTAAATCGCCATGTGTATATGTCCAACAAATTTCATGTTAGAAACAAATATCCAACATATAAATAATGTTGCCTTAAATGCATCTAATTTTGAACCATAACTTGAAGCACGCCCATCGCCGCCCGATTTAGTGTATGCTTTCAATATATACATATGCAAAATATGTGAAAGAAAACCAACATATGTCAATACTGCAAGGGTTACCAAATAGATCAGCCGCAATGCATTTCAAATTAAAGAAGCCATTGCAATTATAATTAAAATTGTAATTATATGATTAATTAAAATTATAATTATAAGTATTACTCGTAACATCTAACTTAATGATTTCAAAAGAGCTAAATTCATTCACATAGTTGGCCATGCATTCTTCATTCACATCATCAGATTTTTTATTCCATGCCCTCTTTGGGTTACTGTTTCCCAATATTTGAATAACAAAATCAACGAATATTACTCTTAAGATGAATGTCATCCCCTTGATCTTGCAGCGGTGCTTCAACATTATGTTCCTGAAAGTTCAGAAAAGAAGGATTATGAGAACCAACTACACCTAACTCATCCATCAGATCTAACAATAATGGCAAAAACAATTTATAAAACTTGCCTATATTGGAAAAAAAAATTCAAAGATTGATGATTAAGAGACAACCTCGAGGTCAGCATCCATATGGTCCTTTTCTTTGGCAGTGAAAAGAAAATCACGATCATTTTTGGGTCGCTGCATATGGTGCACAAACAATAACATGTAGTGGGTTGCAAGGTCAAAAGCAATGTTACAAAATGAGCCAAAAAAAAAAAGTCCAAACTTCAAAAGATAGATCTAACATATGAATGAGTGAGGTTTTAGTGACAAACCTGCAACTGTGGTGGCAAGGCTTGTGGGTGGTCAACAATGGTTGTTGGGAGTGCCTGCAAATGATGTTACAAAGAGTAACATTTGTTAAAACTTCCAAAGTACTTTCATAATTAATTTGATATATACCCTCAAAGTGCAAGTATTGAATGCGTAATGTATAATTTTTATGCATGTTTGGATATATGTGAAATTTCCAACAAAAGGAGGGAAAGTCAAATATATTAAACAAAATAAATTGAAACAAATAAATCTATTGCTCATGTATTATATGTAATAATAACAATCATAAGTATCATAATAAACTAATTACATTAAATTAATTACATAATGGCTCTAATGGTTATTCATATGCAAAATAAGACTCATTTGTACATAACGTGTCTAAAATGTCACAAAATAGTGTTTATAATACCATTCCAAGTCTTGTATGTGGTAGAATTTCTGAATTCAAATAGTGTTTTCAAACGTTAAAAAGGATCCTTAATCACATTGTGTAAAAGTAGAACATTATATTAATTATAAACTTTTATAAGGTTATCAAACATGATGTAACATGATACAAATGAAAACTAAGAATATGTGCCTAATAATGCCTAAAACGCAAGGTAACCACGGATAAATAATGAAATAGAGATGAACTTTGTACAATGATATATCATTAATATACAAACAACGGAAATAAGAGTCGTCGACCACTCCTCCAAATCGTTGTCATTATCCTTTCTCAATGTATATAGTAGCACCAATTTTATGGTCTTTTTAGGTGACATGTATATCTCAGTTAGAGGTGGCAATTTGTGCTTGATGTAAAAAAAGGGGCTAATTTGAGCTACTTTGTAAAAGATTTAAGCACATTTAACCATCTCTTTTTTTTGAAATGGCCCATTTATTTCGTCGTTTTAAATCTTTTATAAAGCAATTTGTATAACATCGTACCCGTTTTAGCCCGTGCTCGCCCATTTTGCCACCTCTATGACAGTCATAAGTTAATCACAACTTGGCCACACAAATCAACTAATAAAATTGTATTCGATGATTTTCTTTTCTTTTTGTATTGAGTGACTAAATTTTATGTACCCACAAAACTACCTTGATTACAACTCACCCATCACTTTGACATATGACGACAAATTGAAGGTCTTAGATAATCCTTAAATATTGTTTTAAGAGATGATGAAATCATAGAATGGATTTATCATTAATTTTGCAAGCTTTGTCCAAGCTGTTTGATACGTGTATAAATCAAGAGGTCTTTCATTAGTACGACATTCATTATCATGAAGCGGAAGATGTTTCAAAGAATTAAAACAATAAGGTACCAAAAAGATATACATGCGACATGGAAAATGAATCAAGTTAAAATATTCACTAATAACTTAACCATTTTGCCTAAACTCCTTCTAATCCATTACCATACTCACCCCTTTTGACATCACTAATAAATAGTCTTTTACTCAGACCAAGCCAATGCAAAGTGATAACAGAAAAATTATTTAACATGAAGTTAGGGTATTGAACAACCCATATCCAATGCAAATTCAACACAAATCATTAGTTTATGTATTCAATTATTATTGATGTCAATGTCTTTATAATATCAAGAGAAGATGTAGAACTTACCTCAGTTCTTATAACAATGTGATTGGATTCCTTAGAAACTGCCTTTTGTGAAGGCTCTTTTGATGGCTCACTATTTGTCTGCATAAACAATTCATAGCAATTTATAAAATCAATATGATCACCGTGTGTAATCATTTGTTTCTTCAAACTCATGCTACAAAATCAACCAATGTCCATTAGTCGGTCAACATCTTATAAACATGCAATTGACTTGTCAAACAATGTTGGGTATGCAAAAACATACAAATTTTCAACATAAATAAGTTCCTTATAAGATGATTCATTTGCATTCACATTTCCATAAGCTAATCCCAACTCGCTTATTCATAGGAAAAATTTGCCACTTTTTTAGCACTATTCTCAAGATCAATGAAGTATAATGGTTAAAATTTCAGGATTATGATTAGAGTAATTTGTTGATAAAAAAAATTTGGGAGATTCCATATCAAGACCATAGTGAACAACGTACTTAGAGTCAACAATCAATATACCGAGTTCGAACTGCATGATCCTCCAATTTCATGTCCAAACCACAATTTGATAAACCTTTACATCTCTATTTAGTATTGTGTAAATTAACACTTACGAAAATAGTTTTAAAATTAGCAAATCCCAAAGAAACCCCTATAGTAAGTGGAATGGGTAATATCAAATCTAGTCGCAAAATTTCTCACATGGGAATTCTAAGAAGCGTAATGGGACATGCTAACTAACAATGTACATTCAGTTTTATTGTTACTGGTTTAATCAGATAATGTGGGTCTAAAGGAACCACTACTGAAGTGAGAAACAGTGGCAACATCTGATTTAGAATCACATTGCATCATTAAGTACCTTCTTACAGCTGCTTTGGAATCACAATAGCTTTAGAATCAATGGCAACAGCTGAAGTGAGAAACATCATTAAGAAAGTGATAATAATTCCCTGAGTAGAGCTTGTAGGTATGTCCCTGATGGTGTTGTTGTGCATAAATATTTTACTTGTTCTAACAGTATTCATAGGCCAAACACGTAGCTGTTATGGGCCTTGTTAGCTGTATTGTTCTATAGGTAGGGAACTGCCTACTGAAATACTGTAATTGAAAGGTATGGATATTTCTGAAATGACTTTTAAGGATAAATCAAAGAAGTAATAGTTGTATGGATATAGCAGTGGCGTTTACGATAACTTCCTAAATGGTTTTCTTCTCAGCAAGTCTGGAAAACAAACTTGGCCATTAGGACTTAGTTTCTACATTAGCTGACTTCAAGATGGTAGTCATCTGGTAAAATTTCCAATGTTGTAAAATCACATTGCATTGCAACAATAAATTCCTATAATTTCAATCTAACCTCCATCTTTTGCAATACAGGAAGAATCAATATAAGCGAACGTATATGTAAAACTACATCGGCTAAAATTTTGTCATTAATAATCATATTTACCAGGTCAAAATGGGTCATTACTGAATGGGTTGAATTCATAATTAAAATCAGATTACACATACCTATTATGACCGTAAAATAGTTCTAATGGTGTCACAAAGGTTCTGAATGCTTTGGTGTTCCTGAGTTGCTTGTGCTTCTTGCAGTAGCATCTGTACATATCACATGTAAAAATTTTACATCAATAATCAGTATTACATTGCAAACGGTGAAAGCTAATATCCTTAATATCGTATGGTGAAAGAAAACCAAGTTTTGTAACCTATTTTCCCCAGGAATAGGAATAAACTGGTCACGTATGGTTCAAAGAAATTAAATGTGCTGCAACTTAACATTGTATTTTCGTTAGTGTGGATAATCATCCTGAAATAAAAGATAAATAAGTAAAAAAAATGTTGGAAGTCACAACTACTCATAATAGATGATGTACAATCTTACTTTAATGAATTATCATTGACCCCTATATTGACTCACTTTATGCTGCCTCAAGCCTTTACTATTTTGATGTTATACTTCATTAACATCATAATTCTTAAGCATAAGAATAGAATTAAATCTTTTGCCTCGCATAGACCTATAGGCAGTACCCACAAAGAATTTTTTGTTACACTAAAATAGTCAAATTCAATTATTACAGAAACAAAAGGATGATAGGAACAAAACATGATATTCTTCACAACCATTATTGATATTTGATACAAGTATCATTTATGTAGTTAATAAAAGATGTGAAAGTAGCATTAAGGTTTATTTATCTCACCTAGGGCATATAGTGTATCACGATCTAGAGATGTATATCTTATGTCTCCAAGTCTGTCAACTAAAGAAATCTTACGTTTTTTCTAAGCTTTCAGTGAACCTCTGAGAAGAAAAATGAGGTGTATTGATCCATTTAACCGATCATCATAATAACCAAGGTAAATGCATCATGCATGATGTATTAACATGTATGTAACTTGCAAGTGTGAAAGTTTTTATTATAAAAGTGCTTTTTTTGGATTTGTATCAATCTATTTTCTGATTTTGTATTTCTTAGTGTGAAGTAATTTGTAGTGATTTGTTTTATAATGTTAATTTGATATTGAGGTGATTAGAATCGATAGTTGTAACGAAAATGGAACTGTGAGTCTTAGTGGATTTTAAATTCTCATTATACATATGTATATGGTTCAAGGAGCATCGATATGCTATAAATCTGTTGTATCGAGATGCATAATATTAACATGAAAATTTATTGTCTTTCTGTTTGTTTCAGGATTCTCATGGTTAATATGTGACACCGGACCTAATCTTGCTGAAAAGGATGTCACAGATGTATTGATGAACGATTAAGATGATGATGAAAAGACGGGGAAGAAAAAAGCAAGCGAAAACAATGTGTCGAAGATCTTGATTCAATGAATATGAATTTGAGCTACACTTTAGGGAGTCTCAGTAGCAAAAGTTTGCTGGATTGACAAAATGTTTTTTTTTTAAACTCAAAAGACGGTCGACACAACTTGACCCATTTAATCGGCATAAATATGTTACTAAAAATGACTTCTTATCCTTATTAACACCTAGAATTCAGTGATACTGTGTCAAAAGACGGTCAACACAACTTGACCCATTTATAGTTTAAGACCCGTGTAACACACGGGCATTTTCATGTATTCTAATTATAAAAGCAAGTAAAAAGTTTGTTATGTAATAAAGTATTCATTTGAAGGATCACGGTACTTGTAGTTGGTTGTCTTGTAAAATACTACATTGTTAGTGGATATTTACAATTTAGGTAACCCAAATAATACCTGAGCAAAGATATAGAATCAAGTATGTCGCCTTAACATGGTACAGTAAGGGGCAGTGAGCTCTCGACTCCCTTCTTCTCAGCAACATCTTTCTCGGTTACAACCTTAGACATATTGAACAACTGCAATATGAACAACATCATAAATAGTCAGCGCCGGAGTGGGTAAAATAATCGCATTATAAGTCAAAGCGGTTATGGGTTGAAACGGTTCCATTGGGATAACGTCAAAACTTTTTAATCAACAATTTGAGCGATATTTGACGCTATTTATATTACAATGTCATAAACAAACCTTTGAGATAGTATTTTTAAGCATGTCTTGTGTTCATCCATAGAAGCATGAATAAACTCGTCAATGTGATTTCTAACATCCCGTATAAAGATGCATCACGGACCTCTTCTTTCTTGCACGAATTCACAGTGGGCGTGGGCGGCGGCGGCAGATTCGGAAGAAGCATGATCATTTTCTGTTGCCATCTTTGTACTCATCAGAATCGCAGAGCAAATATAATATTTCAGTTGCTTATACTTGTTCTAACTATAAGGCACACTTCTATCGGACCATAGAAACTATATTTTTCTCAGAATCGCAGACATTCAACAATCTTTTATAAAGAATAGTGAGGTCAAACCGAAAGCATTAGAGGGAGGTGGTGCGTACTATTTTTTACATTACGAGGGCTGGTCGATAACAATACTTTTGCATTCGTAAAATAGGCATTTTTATGTAATAATGCACAAACTACGCGAAAAACAGAAATAAGAAAAAAGGTTTATCGACAAAATAAGAGGTACAGGCTGTGGGTGTATGCACTTAAAGTTAAATCCAGTGCAAGCTAACTGAACTAAATGACTTTAGAAACTGAACTAACGTTAGCTGACGGAAAATGGGGGTTGCTAGTGTTGCTCTCCACTGATGAGCTAACAGAGGACATCTTGTTGTCATTATGGTCTACGTCCATAGCAAGAAATGGTTCACCAACTTAAGGTTAATAGGCTCTTGTACTGCTTGTTGACCGGAGCACCATTTGGTTGTTCTTGTAAAGACGCATCTTTGGGTTCTGGACGAGCAGGAGGTGGGCTCGATGGTACCGGTGGGACCAAAGCTATAGGTTTCTTGTACTGAGTGACATTAAATCTGGATTGCGATAGAACATCGCTCCTGAAATCCCATCAATCAAACCCTTCCATGTTTCGGGTAAGGTCGCACAAACATATTACAACCTTGACAAATGGTATGGACAAATATTAATATTATGTTTATTTTAAAGCGATCAAGCTGCATAGATGAATTGAAAAGTGATTATGGTCGGTGGTCTAATCTATTGAGAACCGACTGATCATAGATAAAGGTCCATTTGAAACCTTGTCTTATTTAAGAAGAGAGCTCGAGACCAAAACTCAAAGTTACTTACCATGGTTTAAAAACTCAATTTAAAATGATGGGGTGATTCACGGACAAACCAATTCAGATTAGGTAGATCCATTTGCATACTGCAAATCAATAATTTGAGGGTTTCGGTTCACCATTCGTGAATTTGATACTACCATTTTCAATACTATTATAAATAATCCTCTTATCTTTTCCATTAATGGTCATCTCTAACAATCTTCTCCAAAACTAAACCATATAATCCTTCCGCACTAAATTATGTAAAGGATATCAAATAAGTTATAATATGTATTATAACAACTATAAGTAATATTAGAATGCAATATTCGACAATGGCCTCAATGTATATGTCATGTTGTCCATGTTAGATAAGGATCACAACTGAATAGGAATGAAACCAAAATGCTCCAAGACAATACATGTTTGAATGCCAATGCTATAGAGACAGCACCCCTCATCAGACCAGCCCACCAAATCACCATCTAATAAACGAATAACATATGATCTGATGAAGTTTCGCTTATAAGGATCATTTGAAGTTGCAATGACATATCTACAGGTGGTGACACGAGATCTTGATGACTCTCCACCATACATGCATGTAATTAGAAAGAATGAATGGGGGAATACAAAGCCGCCGCAAGCGCTATCAAGAACATCACGGTGATGTAAATTTCCATTCTCGTCCCAAAGCGTGACAAGAAATTGTTTGATACGTTAAATATATATTCTGGTTAAATAGCCAATATGAACTTATGAAGACATCAAAGCAAGAATTAAAGCATGTATGTTATAATTAATAGAACATATGTGGTACACAGACATGTAGATTAAATTGGTGTCATAACCGAAATTACCTTAGTGCGCTCACTTTCCACTTCTCATAATCCAGAGCATCCATTCCCACATAGAGGAATATAAATGTCTCAGCAATAAAAGACAATGCTGCAAATGCATACCTGAAAACATTGGCACCGTATGTAAAACCCTAAAATATAAACGCATAATAAGACTATTTTACCCTTGAGATCAAAATTTTAAAACACGTAAAATATAATAAAATTCATTTAACGAAACTAAAACCTAACTTATATTTTATTTGAAAACCTAACGTGTATATATATTAACGACATTAGTACGACAAAAGAATATAAGTCATGCAACATAAGTTTGGGCCTCGTTTTCTTTTGTTTGTGATCCGATCAGTAGCCAACCCTCGTGTTGGGCCGAGATTTGTTTGTGAGCCGGTTGGGCTTTGAGCCGAGAACCAAGCCACCCCTAGCCCTAGACCCGATCGGTATACATATACAATATAAATACAAACACAATACATAGAATTGGAACCCTAGTCTACAAAGTCACGGAACAATCTTTCTCCCTTTTCTTTTCTACTGATCGTCTACTCTTGGGTTCGTGTGCTTGAATCGAAAACCTTGCAAGGTATAACCACATTCTTCCCTCGTCTCACTTATGTTACATGCAAACGAAAACCTTAAAGCGTGAGTCGAGTAATACGAGATAACCGAACCTTATGAATAATAAACCGTGAGTCATCGTGAGTTGAGAAGCATGCGAGCTTGTCGGTGTGTTACATATTAGGTGTTCATGTCTTTTTTCAAACT
>CM040246.1:90135663-90178807 GCA_022545495.1 Chrysanthemum lavandulifolium
ATAATAATATTTTTCTTTCTCCTACAAAAGTTCCCTAAACCTCTAACTTTCTCTCTAAAAAAATCATCTCCCTATGCTATGTATGGTTGTGTTATGATGTGTATGTGAAATCCAATATCCTACAATTGGTATCAAGAGCCATGGTTAGATCATATCTTAGCATCTTTGGATTTCTAGTGGTTTTTAGGGTGGATTTTGAGTTTGAATAAGTTTAGTGGTTTGTGCATCATTTAGTTGATTTCTTGTTTTAAAGCTTGGATTTTGTTAGTACTTTTATGTTTAGAATCATCACAAGTGTTTTGGGTTTTCATTTGGTAAGCTTGAATCATCTTGGTTGGGTTGTTTTGGATTGGAAAGTGATGTTTATGTTGTTTTCATGCTAGCGACTTGACCTACGAGTCGTTTCTTAGTAGCGACTTGCTTTGCAATTTTGTAGCGATTCACGGTTTTGGAGCTAGCGACTTAGGCCTAGCGACTAACAGTGCAAGTAGTGGACTCTCCACTACTGGTGTAACGACACGTGTTAGCGACTTGGTGCATGTGAGTTGCTCTTTAGCGACTTGAATCTTTAGCGACTTGTCTAGCAATTCTTCGCCAAAATTTTGCTAGCGACTTGAGGCTTAGCAGTTACTATAGCGACTTGCATTTGTTTAGCGACTTGGGACTTTAGCGACTTGGTGATATAGCGAATTAGGTGTTAGCGACTTGGTGCATTATCTTCTAGCGACTTGGGTGATTCTTTTTACGGTTTCTCTTGATTTAGTAAAATCCATTGAAAGAATCTATTTCCCGGTTTAATCATAGAGTTATAAAATCCCGTATAAGCTGTTAACATGTCTACCAATGTTCCTAATATCATATCCACTGTTGCCAAGGATGTTCAAGCAACCGGTTTAGATACTTTCGTCCACCCATGCTTGACAGTATCGACTATGATTCTTGGGCTCAACGAATCGAGTTGTATTGTCTTGGAAAGGATAATGGTGTCAACATTCTCAAATCCATTGATGAAGGACCGTGTCGAGTTGAGGCGACTAGAGATGTACTTGATCTTCTTCAAGATGGAACTCGATTTACAGAATGGGCGGACCAAAGATGTATGATGAGCTTGATGATAGGAGAAAAGAGATTCGATCTTTGATATCGTGGCTTCTAACATTGTTCTTCAAGGTCTTCCTAAAGACATCTACAAGTCGATCAATCACAACACCGATGCAAAGCGTTATGGGATAACGCCAAGATGCTTCTCTCGGGGTTCTGAATTAACTATGGAAGGCAGAGAATCACAACTCTATGACGAATTTGAACACTTCAAGATGAAACCGGATGAGAGTGTCTATGAGTACTATGTGAGATTTCATGTCGGTGAATGATATGAGGAACATCGGAGTGACTATGCCTAACATTCAATTTGAACTCAAAATTTATGAACAACATGAATCCAGAATGGCACAAGTTTGTTACTTCTATGAAGCTCACTAAAGGATTGAAGAATCTGAATTATGAGCAACTCTATGCCTTCCTTCTTCGTAATGAGAGACATGCCATGTTTGAAAGATGATTCTTAATCGCTCAAAACCAACGAGGAGAGACTAGCTCATCTAATGACTCAACCGCCTTTCACTCAAACATCGGAATCACAACCAAAGCCTCACAAGTCATACCCATGAGTAATGGTAATCATAAACTCATTCCCGATCCTATGTTCAAACAAGTCGATCTTTGATGCACACGTGGGTAACATCATTAATCAACTAGCTCTTCCGATTAGTCAAAACATGAATTCTCCCACAAACCAACAACAACCTCGGAACAACATCTAACCCACACAACAAGCTCTTGTTAAAGATGGGAGGATCGTAGTGCAACCGGCTCAGAAAGACATTATGAGCAGGGGAGAGGTGGAGTGGTAGAGGTTATGTTGGTAATCGAATCGAGGAAGGAATGGTAATCAAGGTCAAACTAAGCCGATCAAATGCTACAACCGTGGTGGTGAGGGACACATTGCAAGGAACGCACATCTCCAAAACGTCCACGTAATCGCCGATTATTTCGTAGATAAGATGCCGCTTGTACAAGCTCGGGATAATGGTGTTGCTTTGGATGAAGAGGAGTTGTTGTTTCTTCTTGAGGCAATGCCAAGACCTATGATGCCGATGTGGATGAGCGGCTTATTCAGAAATAGGTCACAATCATCGAATGCCTTTCAAGTCGGCGATTGTGATGCATACGACTGATGTGGATGATGGACCCATCGCACACACAATTTTATGGCTAGCATTTCTCCAATGGTTTCTCCAAGGTCTCATCTTCACCACAAGTCGGCCCATCCAAAGACAAACTCATCTCGTAGGTATTAAAACTATACGATGATGCCGATGTGCAAAAGATGCATGACAAAGTACAATTAACTCAAACTATTGAATCAAATATTGAAAATATGGATAATAACAATGTTGTCCCATATGATCAATATGTGAAACAAAGTGAAAGTGAAGTTGCATCAAGTGATGCATCTTCCGCATCAACAATAACTATGTTTTTGATGAATACACCGCACGCGCTCGATGATTCTGTAATTTCAACTAAATGCCTATAAAGAACGTGTTGCTATCTATGAACAACGTGCAAAATTTGAGTTGACCTCTCGTGAGCAGGAAATGGATGACCAAGTGCGTACAATCATTAGAAAAGTAATTTTCAAGAAGAAGTATTAAAACAAGAGTTAAATTCCTTGCAAGAAAAGCTTTCTAAACCTAAGCAAAACAAGAACTTCAAGAAAATGTGAAAATGCTTAAGCAAGAATTTAATGCAAAGGAATCAAAACTCTTGAAAGATTTTTCTAACTGAAAACTTTGAAAACAAACTTGAAAACAAGTTGTACATACAAGGAACACCATTCGGATCGCTTCACATGATCACTAAGCATAGAGTCTTAAGCGATAAGCATAGCATTCCCTTATTGAGGAATCAAATCCTAAGTTATTAAAAAGGCTAGAAATGCTCATAAGGTTCTTTATGATGGCAATGAACTCCTTAAACCTAGACGAAACCTAGTTGCGTTGAGTGACCGAGGAAGATAAGAAATCGATGAAGTCACTAGGAAAGATGAACAAGAAATTAGATGATCCTAAATGTAAAGAGAAGAAAATAAAGATCACACCCCATGATTACAAGAAGGAAACTGGATTTCCTTGAACAAGTTTAAGCCTCGAGACATTGTTGACTCCTCAACAAGTTTTTGGAAAATAGATCTAGATAAGCGTAAAGTGAAAATATTGTTGAAACAAACCTCCCTTTGAAAATGCCTAGAGCGATCGTGTATCCTCCTAATACACCAATGCATCTTGTTCCTAGAACAATTTCCACTAAAAGCAAGACCTTAATTAGCCAATATGTTATATTTCAACTATTTGTTGATTTTGAGAAAACTTGCAAGAAAAGGATCACACCCATCGGTATAACGAAGGAGAAAGGGTTTTGAGCAAATGAAAGAATGTTATTTAACGAGGTCATGCCTTTTTAAACTTCTAAAGATCACTTTGAGAGTCTTAAAAGGGATAGAAACCGATATTAAGGGAATGGAAAAGAATTTGATGCAATGATAGTTGAAGTTAGTGACTATGAGCGAGCACTAAAATATAATGAGATTGAGAGGAAGAACTTGCATACACTAAATGAGAACCTGATTTAATGTATTGCTCAAGATGTGTTTTCAACACTACAAATTGTTCCATTAATGCTTCCAAATTTCATGAATTATCGGTTGCCTCGAAAGTCTCCTATGATCGTGTCATTGAGCTTGAAAAAACTAATTACGAACTAAGCGAGAAAATTGAACCGGATGATCACGATAATTTGGTTAAACATTTTTCTAAACTAGAAGTTGAGCATTTTAATTTACAACTAAAATATCAACATCTTAAAGAAAATGTCAAAACTTCAAATATCAAGACATCCTCGATGCTCCGTAGTTTGATGCGCTTTTCAAATTAACAAACGTGATGAACATATTCAAGCTCATTGCAACACGATCGTAAAGTTGAAAGCCCAAATCTCTCAATTAAAGGGTCAAACGAACAATATGACAAAGCTCCCAAATACCTCCTCCTTTAGATTCTCGAATTCTCAAATGTTTCATCTTCAAAACCTAGTAAATGCATTACAAAAGGAAAACGAAAGTTTCTAGAAGAAAATGAAAAGGTTAAACGTCATTTCAATGAGTTATTTGAATCAATAAAGGTCACTCGTAACAAAATAACGAACAAATAGCTTCATTGCAAAAGGAAATTGAGAATCAAGAGTCGTAAAAGGGAAAATGCCAATGACCAATGGGGAGAATGGTGTATCAAAGGTTCACTCTTGTAATAAATATGCTTTGTGCATGAAATATGTCCTCCTCATCTCGTGAACAACAAACTTCTTTGCTCAACATACGCCTCATCCCTTAAGGATTGCCTAGAATGTCTGCGTGAGATTGTTGAAGAGGATAAGTTAGAGAAACCTCATGATAATGCAATTGGACATGCATGCTTATATGCCAAACGATCTCAAGAAATCCTAGAATGCTTGATCACAATATGCCCAAAGTCCTTAGGTGAGAGAGTTAATCCTTTGATTCCATGTTCGATGCCTAATGCCAAGTATGATATTCATTCGATGCCCAATGTCTTGAATGTCAACCTTAGTGTGCCTTTAAGTAGTTCAGATTCCAGATCTGTCAATGCTATGAAAGAGAACTCAAGTGTGCTTTCTAGGAGTACAAATCCCAGCTTTCCATGCACATGTTGAGGGGGAGCATATATCTTAAAACTATGATTTGAAACGTGATCATTTATCTCAATGTGCAGGTTCCCTCTAGTATGTGCAAAACTCTTTTCAAACCTCGAGGCACATATTGAGGGGGAGCAAACTTATGGAAACCTCATCCTTCCCGGAAATGATTTATCTACTTGATTTGATCAAGGAAGTGATGGTGATATCTTTTAGAAAATGGTAATCAAAGAAGTAATTTCTTCCTCTTGCCTTCGTGTGCAAAACAATTTCAAACAATTCATGCACATGTTGAGGGGAGCACTTATTCTAAGAATATCAAAACAATTCGGTACAAAATGTTTTGATAATATATCACAAGTATCCGGATTGATTTTCAAATGGGTTTCAATTGGTTCCAATGGCGATGAACAATACCAAATAGACCGACCAACTTTACTTTATATGTACGGTGATATAAGGATGATAAGGTTAGGTATGTGTTCCCATGATCCGCCAGATCCGGAGGGATCTACCCAAGGACTATCCACTAGTTAGTGTAGAGTTCTTAGGTATGATGATAAAAGGAGAAAATGAGATATGGGAAGAGTGCGGATCGAGACCGAGCTAGTATTGGAACAAACCCAACAAGGTTCTAGCTATGAAGTCTCGGTAAGCACCGAAGGGGTTGAAGAATTAAAAAGAATTGAATGAGAAAGGGTGAAAACAAATAGCCCTCCATTTATTCAACCTTAGGGCGTAAACCGTTCAATTCATATGCTACCGATGGTAACATCGGTATTGAAGACAAGACGTCATGGACCCAAAGGACGACCGCACTTCAACTTTCCAAACCACTCAAGTTCCTCTTAAAAGGACTTGTTTCATTCTCACGGGAACCGACATTATCTATCGACTTTCTTAGAGATTGTTGATATTGAGAAGGAGACCCTCTCCTAGTCTCCGCACAGATCCAAATATGCACAAAATTGAGTCTAGAGCCACAAGATCATCAATAAATCTCATTAGGACACTTTCAATGAAGACTCTCTGTTTCACACAATGTGAAAAGAGAGATTATATCTCGAGTCCCACGCATTATCCTTGTGGTATTGCCGAACATCTAAGTGATGTGTAAACATATTCACAATGAAGATGGAAAACCTTCTCGAGCCAACATCAAACAAGCTCCTCGGTAGGTGGCGGTGAGATCTATCATATAGATCAACCATGTGACAATGAAATGAAAAAATGGGCGATTCAATCTCTTGAATCAATCCCGGTTCAAAGTTACGGATTGATCGGATACCTTTGAAAAATCGGTCTTTGTGCTTAAAACTCTTTTCTATAGCACATCGACTGCAGTACTAATTTTTCAAATCAAAAGGTGTTTCTATGATTGATAATTAATTTTCAATAAAACCTTCGTTGTATTGCAAAACAATCTCTATTGAGCAATACACGATCGCTTTCAAATCTCTTTTCATCAATCGGACTTAAATTACCGGTTCACTCACTCCGTGTTGTCTTCTTTGAGATGCTCGTTTGAGAACATTAGAGCAACCGCGAAACCTCACAATGAAATTCTTTGGAATTATACTTGATCACAGCAAGACTTGTACCGATCAACGGGAACCGTGGGCGTGTACCTCAATTCAACGAAGTGATCAAAGACACTTTCGCGCGATTTATTAACTAATCGCTGTATGCGTGTACACCCGACGCTTGAAGTCGATCGAATGAAGCGGTCAATCCATAGCCGCATGCTCACTTAACACATTCATCTCAAAAGAAATCATGATTAGTGCATCAATGACTCGATATTTTCACTCCATGCTTCACTTTCTGGCTGCGCCAATATCATGAATCAACGAAAGCTTCCGCAACTCGATGAAAAGATATCATGATCCAATGTGAGCATGTCGGTTCGAAAGTCACAACATCACATAATACCAACACCACAATGGATGTCTCGTAAATTTTTGTTAGGCGATGGTCTCAAAAGTTGGCTCAAAGTATTATCACGTGGATCAAGAAAAGACCTCCACTTGGATTAACCAAACATGCAATGAGAAGAATCAATGACTACGAGCTTGAGCAAAGTACTACATCAAGAATGCAAGAACAATTTTTGTAATATCTATTTGTATTCAATGTAATTTTAGTACATGATTGAGGTGACCTCCCTTGGGGAGATTGTTAGAATTAGAAATTCCGTATTAAAGAGTCGGTCACCTCAAGTATATGTAATCGTTAGAAAGCTCGTAGTCGTAGTTATTTTAAGTTAAGTAGTATTTAGTTAAGTAACACCGTGGAGGACGGACGTGTCTTTACCCATCAGATGCCCGATCCACACCCGTTGTGTGCGCTTTATTGTAAGACTATAAATACTCTCTACCTTCCAAGGTAGAGAGTTGGAGCTCATAATAAGATTTTTCTTTCTCTCACTAAAGTTCCCTAAACCTCTAACTTTCTCTCTAAAACTCATCTCCTATACGCCTATGTATGATTGTGTTATGATGTGTATGTGAAATCCAATATCCTATAGCTTTGCAATGAATGGAATTCTGGGGATGACCACATAGCACCATAATCACGAAGTTATATTGAACGACCTAAAGTGTCGTTTGAAAAGAACATCGTTTCATATATTAAAAACATTGAGTTACAAAGATAGGTCCCAAATGAAAATCAACATGTGGGAAAATAAGTTTGGTACAAGTCAAACGATGTTTTAAAATGTATAAATCCATGTGTGTGACGCGTCACCATGACTCTATGATAAGTCCTCATGCATGCCATGAAGTGAATGCCTTAGTTACCCGAAAATACATTGCTAAAAGTGTCAACACAAAGGTCGAGTGAGTTCATAGATTTCATGTAAAACGCTTTATACGACTACACAAGTATAGGCTATGTATGACAAATATGTCACATAAAATGTTACAATTGCTCTAAGCACATGACACCGTCGGACTAATGTTCGCCCAATGAGTGTTTTGCCAAACAACTAAATAATGATAAAATGAAATGCATCCGTTTGACCACTGGGACCACCAACCCGGATGGAGGAGTCACCCTCAATAGATCTATCCACTCACCCGCTTCTTCCGAAATTAACGGCTCATGATTCATGAAATGGGACATTCAATTGGCAATGAAGTAACTTAAGCAATGTAATGAATTTGATATAGTTGGTATCGTAATAAAATGATGTGCAATGTATTCTCCCGTAGGTTTGAAATAAGTATAAACTTGAATAAATCGGGCTATGAAAACTCACCCTGTTGCAATGATTATGATGATATAATGGCATCACCGAAATGAGGCGCAACCTCCGACCGTAACCTATTATGAATGATATGTTCTAATGTAAATCATGAAACAATGTCGTGCATGCAAACTCATATGATATCCATACCACTTGTACATTTGTGAAAATGAAGTTTATCGTCGAAATATATGTTTATGACATCTCGTCATATTATAAAATACCTTACAAGTATTTACGTTGAAACAACCTCCTACGATAGTCGTTTAATGATTTATCAAGAATTTATAGCTTTTCGTCGCAAAATAATATACTTTGATATTTCGTGAAAGTGACTAAGTAGCCTTGGAAAGCTAGTCATAAAATAGTGAATATCGAGTTTTAGGAAACAAACTCAACGGTTTTGGAAAGCTTGTAGCATTATCTCAAAGTCTTAGCTTTTAAATTTTCATCATAGAGGTCTCGATCATGGAGAAAAACATAGGTAAAGTAGGGTACTTGTACCCAAAATATAGTCTAAAGGTAGATTTCGGCAAAGTTTATGTGACCGTATTTTATTCGTTACAACTCCGTTTGACGAACGGTTGGACGTTTTGGAAAATAGGCTAGGTGAACTTACTTTTACTAGAAGACATCGTTTTCTGAAAAGTAATCTATCGATGTTAAAAACGACCCTCAACATGGTCATTCGCGACCGTAATGTTTGTCTATTAGAAAATATATATGTTATACTTGTAATAAAAGTTACGACAACTTGTTTAAAATGTGAATAACTTAGTCGTTATAAGTCCGTTTTCACGTTATTTATATCCAAGGTTTCGTATTAACATATACTAATATATTTTGAAAATCGACTCATTTAGATAACGCTGAGACTCATTTTTACCCGTAAAATCTGGACAACATCTTGAATTTTCCGAAAATAGTTTTCGTCGTTAAACTTGAAAATATCATAACTTCTTCGTTATAACTCCGTTTTAACCCGTTCAAGCGATCACGTTTTCGTTTTAAAGTATATTTTCTGAATTTCTAGCCCAAAATATTTTACAAACTGTCGAATTTTCCAGAATTAGCAAAAATGATCAGACCCTTATTTATAGTTGTCGAAAATGATTTTTCTCGCGTAATACTTATCAACCACTTCAAATCAACGCCAAAGCTATTGTAAACCTACCATACACCTTCTCAGGGTGTCATGGGTTCCTAGACATCACCAAAATGATAGGGTTCATAGGAATACTAATAGGATAGTTAATAGTCATTATAAGTAATAAAAACAAGTAAAAAGTGGTATGATTCATAGAATATTTGCATGTTTTCTTACTAGATCATAAAATAAATCAAGTAATAGTATGAAAGATTAGGAAAATTACTTAGAACACTTACTTGTAATATGAAGAGATTTTGGTACCAAAAGAACCAAATAACTAGTAACTAACTAGACCTTCAGTTTAATAACACAAGTATCTAGTTAAAATTCAAAGTTGCATATTGTGGTGGTGTTAGAGTTACGGGCAGAAAAAGAAAAGAGACCAAGGATTGAAATTTATATGAGATCTATAATTGCATTTGTGAAATATACTTGCATGTCGACTTAAGTTTTATAAATGGTGGACACTACAACAAAGAAAAGATGACACGTCAATGGTTATTTGAGGCGTGTCATTTGAGATAATGATGGAAATTAGTAGGCTTTATTTTGTATAGTTTATAAATAATAGTGTGTAGTTTGATCTCGGTAATTACTAACGTTAAGTCATTAAGTTACGAAACTTAAAACCGGGTAACATAAAAATATAATACTTATAAAAATATTAAAACTTATCAATATACTTCATATTAGTTTTGATATGAAGATGCCAACGTAAAAACGTAAAGTTTTGAAGTTTAGGTGACACTAACTATTTTAAAATAGTTTGAGCATATCATTGGAATTTATTTGACTTTAAATAAAAGTGTAGGTCGATGGTACGGTCATAACACGAGAGTGCCTAAAGGAAGTGAATAAAATAAAATATATCGAATTCATAAATATTATAAAAATGCATTCCTCGCAAGTTTCGGGTGATTATATAATTATCGAATAGAATTTATAAAACCGTCTGAATATATATATATATATATATATATATATATATATATATATATATATATATATATATATATATATATATATATATATATATATACAATTTATTTACATAATAAATTCAAAACATCGGGTAAACTAATAATATAATTTTTATAGTCTTAAAATGAGTATAAAAATATATCCGAAATTTTTTTGGAAGTGTCGGATCAATATTCAAAATAAATGTTTACGCGATAGCGTTTATTTAATAGGAAAACAAACTTTTAATGAAAAATGCAAACCCATGCATAAATTGATATGAGATGATGTTACTAATGATATGTCGACTAATTCTAGTCGATATGAAATGTCCTCAGTGATTTTACATGAATACGCAGCTTAACCCTCCAGGTTACGCGTATTTGATACTCGTAAACCTAGTTTACGAAAAATGATGAATAGTGACCGATGAATAGTAAATTTTCAAAGTTTTTAAAATGACCTGAAATTACGAGTTGTCACATTCGCCCATCCAAAAAGGAATTCAGTCCCAGAATTCAGTCCATGTTGGGTTCTACGGTGTTATTTGTGAAAAGGGTTTAACTCCCCACATTTTCTGAATCATACTACGCCCTTCCAAGGCGAGACTTTGAACATAAATTTGTTGCCAACTTGAAATTCTAATGGTTTGCGACTTATGGAACATATTTCCAATATTTTACGTAGTATGTCGACGTAGCTTTTCTCTATATTTGTTGTTGTTTGTAACTGATTCTTGATCTATACAATTTCTTTGTTGTTTCATGAATAAGTTATGGACTAGTGAGTTGGAATTTCCTGATTTTGGCCCGCAAATAAGTAATTGACACCTCAACCATAGAGTGCCTCAATTGGTGCAGTCAATATGTTCATGTGATAACTATTGTTGTAAGGAAACTTGTTCGATGAAGAATGATTTGCCTAATCATTTCCAGAAAATCACACATGCTTGAGTATATCTTCTAATGTTTGAATTGTTCTCTCGCTCTGACCATTCAATTGAGGACAATAGGCGGTACTCATGTCCTAGTAGGTTCCATGGGAATCTTGAAATGATTGTCAGAAGTCTAAGGAGAATCGACTACCTTATATTAGGTATAATTGAAATTGACACCACGTGTCTCATGAAAAATTCCAAAATGTCAAGTCTGTCGAGAAGGACATTATTGAAAAGAATAGATTATGGGTAACAGTTGTGATTCCTCATGTTTCTAGTTCTAGCGAATACCATGACTTGAGTCTTCCTTGCCTAATGTGTTTATTGTTTGATGGTGTCTTTCCTAATTTCTCTTATCGAAATTTTTCCATGCCATATATTGTCAAGTCACAAAACCTTAAATATTTAGGTGATGTGGTGTGGTGATTGATTTTCAAGATTTTTTCCGATACTGAGTGCTGCTAAAATAGTTCATCACCTAGATTGTTATCATGCTAGCAAAAACATAGATTTTAGCTCATACTATGTCGAAGAATGTTTGTTTTTATTTTACTTGTAGATGGAGAGTCATTGATTGTCCGATATGTTCAGACCTGTTGCATCTCTTGATATGAAAGTGAGATTATCTGTAATTTTCTAGAGAACACAACGCCTTAGAGAAAGTTTATTTCGATAACCTTAATTTAACTCAATTTTCTTTTAAGGGAAACTTATTGTAGGGAAGTTGACATATTGTTAAGGCCATGTTTAATGGAATGTTCTGAAGTCTTGGTTAGAAGACTTGGTCTATCTCTATAGTGTTACCCAGTGTGTATTCACTTCGTACTAAATCTTGTAACTCGGTCTAGCTGTTACTTTTTGAAATGATAGAATCTGGCTTCTAATCCAAAGATAGTGGTTCGGATTGTCTCGTGATATCTTAAAATTTCTATTGAGTTTTGAAACATCTTACTACATACTTCTAGTCCTTGTTGATAGTTCTGAAATCCTTTCATTGTTTTCTTGTATCGAGGAATCCTCCTCGTAAATGGTATAGAAAGTCTTTCCTAAAAAAAAGTCAATGGTAAAGTTTCAACTTATCGGTTGAGTGAGTGATGAATGGTGTAGGTATCTATAGAGTGTTAACAAAAGAAATGTTTATGAACAGTTTATCGATTACAAAACTTTGCTTTTGAATGAAGATTGTTTTAGGGAGTTCAAAAGGTGCTTGTTTCTTTCAGACATAATTCTTCCCGAATTATACATAGGTGATCGCCTATGTATAATCAAGGACAAATGATGCGATGATTGGTTTTGTTGAAATGGTATAATATCTCTCCGAAGTTTTGGATGGTATTCAACGTTTTATTTTGTAAAATAATGGCTCAAACAATTTTTCAGAGTAACATGGAAATCGTTTCGCATAATGATAGTAAATAGTTGATAAAATGACTGAAAATCAATTTATAGGGTGGTAACAAAACAACTTGTTTTAGAAATTTGTGAAACCATTTTCCTAAGATAGTAGTAAAATAGCTTGAAATAAAATTATGTGAAATAATTTTATAAAGTGATAACAAAATAACATGAAATAAGATTTGTTGGATGGTTGTGATTATCGTGGAGTTAATAAGGGATACAGATTACATTAGATAGAAAGGTACTTATTATCTGTTCCTGTTGATGGTCTAATCATGTCTCAAGTGTAGGAGCAATAGGTCGCTAGCAAAGAACGACTTTGAAATTCTCACAATCCCCAAACCTATAAGATGGTGTAGTATCTATAGTCTTAGTGATAGATGGTAATGATGTGTCAAATCATGCACGCTTCCAAGCTGCAAGTTAGATATATGAGTAGCATCTATGGAATGTGATGGCACGGATGGTGCTCTAAATGATGGTGATGAAAATCCTAGTGGTAAGTTAGGAAAATAGGTCCATTAGGACTAAACCTATAAGTTCTACCAAATGGTATAATCTTTCCCGGCGTAATGATTAAAAGCGTCACGATCCTACGAGGAATCAATAATGATCGTGATGGTGTAGGTGCAACTTCGCCCTCCTCAAAGGGTTCGATCTCATCATCCGATGTTATCGGTGTTAAGTCAACTGATGTAAAAATTGTGATAGGGAATGACAGGGCATTCTCCACGTTAGAGTCTGATGTGAGTATGATGGGATGGGTATTTGAAGGCATCTATGTAACAATCGATTTTGAAATGAAAGTAAATAACTCTCAAAATGTGCGTATGAAACCGCATGTATAGTGACTATGCACTTATGATGAAATGATGAGATGCTATGATGGTGTAGTTATAGTCTAGGGTCAATGATGCAACCTAGTTCTCTATAACCAAGCTCGATACCAATCATCACACCCCAAATTACTGCTTTGCAAATGAATGAAATTCTGGGGATGACCACATAGCACCATAATCACGTTATATTGAGCGACCTAAAGTGTCGTTTGAAAAGAACATCGTTTGATATATTAAAAACATTCAGAGTTACAAAGATAGGTCCCAAATGAAAATCAACATGTGCGTAAAATAAGTTTGGTATAAGTCAAACGATGTTTTAAAAATGTATAAATCCATGTGTGACGCGTCGTCACCACAACTCTATGATAAGTCCTCATGCATGCCATGAAGTGAATGCCTTAGTTACCTGATAATACATTGCTAAAAGTGTCAACACAAAGGTTGAGTGAGTTCATAGATTTCATGTAAAACGTTTTATACGACTACCACAAGTATAGGCCATGTATGAAAAATATGTCACATAAAATGTTACAATTGCTCTAAGCACATGACACCGAAGCTGGACTGATGTTCGCCCAAACAGAGAGTTTTGCCAAACAACTCAATAATGATAAAAATGAAATGCACCCGTTTGACCAGTTGGGACCACCAACCCGGATGGAGGAGTCACCCTCAATAGATCTATCCACTCACCCTCGCTTCTTCCTAAATTAACGGTTCATGATTCATGAAATGGGGACATTCAATTGGCAATGAAATAACTTAAGAAATGTAATGAATTTGATATACTTGATATCGTAATAAAAATGATGTGCAATGTATTCTCCCCCGTAGGTTTGAAATAAGTATAAACTTGAATAAATCGGGGCTATGAAAACTCACCTGTTGCAATGATTATGATGATATAATGGCAATACTGAAATGAGGCGCAACCTCTGACCGTGACCTATTATGAATGATATGTTCTAATGTAAATCATGAAACAGTATCATGCATGCAAACTCATATGATATCCATACCACTTGTACATTTGTGAAAATGAAGTTTATCGTCGAAATATATGTTTATGACATCTCGTCATATTATAAAATACCTTACAAGTATTTACGTTGAAATAACCTCCTACGATAGTCGTTAAATGATTTATCAAGAATTTATAGCTTTTCGTCGCAAAATAATATACTTTGATATTTCGTGAAAGTGACTAAGTAGCCTCGGAAAGCTAGTCGTAAAATAGTGAATATCGAGTGTTAGGAAACAAACTCAACGGTTTTGGAAAGCTTGTAGCATTATCTCAAAGTCTTAGCTTTTAAATTTTCATCATAGAGGTCTCGATCATGGAGAAAACATAGGTAAAGTAGGTACTTGTACCCAAAATATAGTTTAAAGGTAGATTTCGCAAAGTTTATGTGACCGTATTTTATTCGTTACAACTCCGTTTGACGAACGGTTGGACGTTTTGGAAAATAGGCTAGGTGAACTTACTTTTACTAGAAGACATCGTTTTCTGAAAAGTAATCTATCGATGTTAAAAACGACCCTCACCATGGTCATTCGCGGCCGTAATGTTTGTCTATTAGAAAATATATATGTTAACTTGTAATAAAAGTTACGACAACTTGTTTAAAATGTGAATAACTTAGTCGTTATAAGTCCGTTTTCTACGTTCTTTATATCCACGGTTTCGTATTAACATATACTAATATATTTTTGATAAATCGACTCATTTAGATAACGCTTGAGACTCATTTTTTACCCGTAAAAATCTGGACAACATGCTGAATTTTCCGGAAAAATAGCTTTCGTCGTTAAACTTGAAAATATCATAACTTCTTCGTTATAACTCCGTTTTAACCCGTTCAAGCGACCACGTTTTCGTTTTAAAGTATATTTTCTGAATTTCTGGCCCAAAATATTTTACAAACTGTCAAATTTTCCAGATTTAGCTAAAATGATCAGACCCTTATTTATAGTTGTCGAAAATGATTTTTCTCGCGTAATACTTATTCTAACCACTTCAAATCAACGCCAAAGCTATTGTAAACCTACCATACACCTTCTCAGGGTGTCATGGGTTCCTAGACATCACCAAAATGATAGGGTCCATAGGAATACTAATAGGATAGTTAATACTCATTATAAGTAATAAAAACAAGTAAAAAGTGGTATGATTCATAGAATATTTGCATGTTTTTCTTACTAGATCATAAAAATAAATCAAGTAATAGTATGAAAGATTAGGAAAGTTACTTAGAACACTTACTTGTAATATGAAGAGATTTTGGTACCAAAAGAACCAAATAACTAGTAACTAACTAGACCTTCAGTTTAATAACACAAGTATCTAGCTAAAATTCAAAGTTGCATATTGTGGTGGTGTTAGAGAGTTACGGACAGAAAAAGAAAAGAGACCAAGAATTGAAATTTATATGAGATCTATAATTGCATTTGTGAAATATACTTGCATGTCGACTTAAGTTTTATAAATGGTGGACACCACAACAAAGAAAAGATGACACGTCAATGGTTATTTGAGGCGTGTCATTTGAGATAATGATGGAAATTAGTAGGCTTTATTTTGTATAGTTTATAAATAATAGTGTGTAGTTTGATCTCGGTAATTACTAACGTTAAGTCATTAAGTTACGAAACTTAAAACCGGGTAACATAAAAATATAATACTTATAAAAATATTAAAACTTATCAATATACTTCATATTAGTTTTGATATGAAGATGCCAACGTAAAAACGTAAAGTTTTTAAGTTTAGGTGACACTAACTATTTTAAAATAGTTTGAGCATATCATTGAAATTATTTGACTTTAAATAAAAGTGTAGGTCGATGGTACGTTCACGAGAGTGCCTAAAGAAAGTGAACAAAATAAAATATATCGAATTCATAAATATTATAAAAATGCATTCCTCGCAAGTATCGGGTGATTATATAATTATCGAATAGAATTTACGAAAACCGTCGTAAATATATATATATAACAATTTATTTACATAATAAATTCAAAACATCGGTAAACTAATAATATAATTTTATAGTCTTAAAATGAGTATAAAATATATCCAAATTTTTTGGAAGTGTCGGATCAATATTCAAAATAAATGTTTACGCGATAGCGTTTATTTAATAGGAAAACAAACTTTAATGAAAAATGCAAACCCATGCATAAATTGATATGAGATGATGTTACTAATGATATGTCGACTAATTCTAGTCGATATGAAATGTCCTCGATGATTTTACATGAATACGCACTTAACCCTCCGAGTTACGCCAGATTTGATACTAAATAAACCTAGTTTACTGAAAATGATGAATAGTGACCATGAATAGTAAATTTTCAAAGTTTGTAAATGACCGAAATTACGAGTTGTCACAGTTTCGTTCAAAACAATCTTGTTTAGCTAAAGTTTATTCTGGTTGATGTCACACATCCAGAAAGTTGCAGTAAGTCTTGACTGTGATTTATTATTTTTTATTATTTTTTAAGTAGACGATACAGTTCCTACTCTCCTTGTGTTTCTTCCTACGTAAACTTTTTTCTATATGAATATAACGAAGGGTAGCCAGCGTTCTGTCATGGGGTTGTTGTGTTAAGATTTCTATGGTTGCATTTTTTGTTTGTCGATACGGTTGTAGTATATTTTTTTTGCAAAGGATGAAATTTAGCATGTATCGAATGTTAAATCAGTCGGGTTGGATTTGTTTGCCCCCAAAATAATATAGAAATGAGCTTCAAGGCTATGTCTAAATATACAATTATTACAAAACATTGAAAATCCAAACGTTTAAATCCATACATAAATATTTTCTTTTATAGCAGCCTACTAAAATCATTAACTAATATTTCACCTTTCAGATATGATGGTAACTTACCTTCCTCATCATCCAGAACCCATTATAAAACCTAATATGCTTGTACCTAACCGTCAGCGTACTTGTTGCTCATTGCTTCTTTCACAGGGGCCTAAACCCTCGCTTTCTTTTAGATTCGCTGCTTCTTATTCCTTTTTTTCCCTTCTCTTTATTCCACTCCATTGCCCCTTAACTTCCTGCTATCGCTTTCACATTTTGAGCCCTTTTGAATACCACATCGTTGTAGTTATTTCTGAAAAAGCAGTAAAAACATTTAACATAATTGTGTTCCTTGATTACTATGCTTAACTTAAGAAAACATTTTTATAAAGGAAAGGCATACACATAAACAACAAAAAAAAACATGAATAATAGTTAACGGGTCAGTATGGGTAGCTTTAGGTATGGGGTCAGTTGAAGTTAAACTTTTGGTCCATACATGATTAGTTCTGTAGGATCGTAATATTTATTGTGTTGATGATTCGGGTGGTCTTGGATGATGGAAATACATGTTAGCCATTTAGATAGAGAAAGGATAAGAGAGGGTGTTCTTGGTAGAGACTTGGTATACAAAAATATGAAAGGTTAGATTAGAGCACCACCCTTCCATGGATGGAAGGGGTATTTATAGTAACATACAACACGCCCTCCGCGTCGGACTATGGATCGTGCATACAGTGGGTAAAGACCCGTCCTTCCTCCACGGTGTTACTCTAAACTAAACTACGCTACAAACTAACTAATAAACTGCTAAATAACGTAACTAACGACAAGTCTACGAGCTAACCTATGCTAGATAATATTTGGGGTGACCGACTCTTCATAATAGAATTTCCAATTCCTAACAATCTCCCCCTAAGGGAGGTCATCCCATGTTTCCTAGCATTCTATTTTATCTTTAGTCTTGAGCTCGTAGACTTGAATTCTTCAACTTCTGCATCTTTGTGCTTTAGCAGTGACTCTTCATAGTCTGACTACTTTGTGCTTTAAGTGGAGGTCTTTGAACTGATCCATATCATTGATGATCTTCGAGCTTTCTTTGAGATCATCAGCCACAATAAATCTCTGGATCACCCTTTATTGTGTTGCCATCATGTAAAGTTGTGACTTTCGGACTGACATGCTCACACTTTCAGGATCATGACATCTTTCCATCAGAGTAGCGGAAGCTTTCATGGTTCATGATATTTGCAAAGTAATAGCAAGCATAGTATAAAAATATCAAAACCAGTTCTAGATATGCACAAGTCATGATTTCTTCAATTAAGTGTGGATGCCGCGAGCATGCGGCTTTGATTGACTCTTCAATTCGATCAACCGCAATCGCCGGGTGTACCGCATATGACAGCTAGCAATAAAGCGCATGAAAGTGTCTTTGATCACTTTCGTTGAATTGAGGTACACGCCCACCTGCCTCCGCTGATCAAGAGAAGTACCGCCTGTGATCGTATAATTCAAGAATCTCCTCGACAGGTTTCGCAATGCTCTAGTCGTTCTCGCATCGAACGCCTCAAAGAAGACAACACGGAGTGAGTGAACCAAATAATTGAGATTCACCGATTGATGAAAATTAATTTGAAAAACAATCGCGTATTGCTTGAAGAAAGAGTTTTGCAATACGAAGGTTTTATGAGAAAGATCAATTTTCAATCAAAATACTTTTGTATTAGATAATGAGTACACATTCGATGTGTTAGTGAAAAGAAGAGATTTGCACATCGAACGGTTTTTCTAAAAGTATTTTTCAATCAGAGATACTTTTTATGTTTGAAAATGAATACACATTCGATGTGCTAGAGAAAAGAAGATTTGCACATCGAACGGTTTTTCCAAAAGTATTCGTTAATTCCATTCCTGGACCAAGGTTGATTCAAGAATGAATCGCCCCATTGTTTCTATCCAGTTGTCACAAGCTTGATCTTTAGAAAAGATCTCACATGTCACCCACCAAGAGCTTGTTTGATGTTGGCTCTAGAAGGATTTCCATCTTCATCGTAAATACTTTTACATACCACTTAAATGTTCTGGCAATACCACAAGGATAATGCGTAGGACTCTTAAAATATATTCTTACTTTCCACATTGTGTGAGACAGCAAGTCTTCAAGAATTTAGTGTCCTAATGAGATATGGTGGATGATCTCTTGGCTCTAGACTCAATTGTGCACATTTGGTTTCCTATGTCAGAGACTAGGGAGAGGGTCTCCTTCTTCAATATCAACAATCTCTAAGAGAAAGTCGATAGATAATGTCGGTTCCCATGAGAATGAAACAAGCCCTTTAAGAGGAACTTGAGTAGCTTGGGAAGTTGTAGTGTAGTGCGTCATCGGGTCCATGACGCCTTGTCTTCAATACCGTGTTTCCTTAGTAACAACCAAGAGTATATGTATTGAACCCGTTTCTACTCAAGGTTGAATTATTGAGGGCTATTTCTTTTCACCCTTTTCACATTCAATTCTTTTCATTCTTCAACCCCTTCAAGCTTACCAAGACTTCATAACTAGAACTTTGTTGGGTTTATTCCAGTTCTAGCTCTATCTCAGTCGTCACTCTTCCCTTATTCTCACTTTTCTCCTTTTTTTTCATCATACCTAAGGACTTCTACACTATCTAGTGGATTGTCCATGGGTAGATCTCTCCGGCTCTGGCGGATCGTGGGAACTAATACCTAACCTCACCATCCTTATAACTCCATGCATAAAGTAAAATGGTCAGTCTTTTGGTACAGTTCATTCCTTCTCAAAATCAATTGAAAAATCATTTGGAAAATCAATCAAGGTACTTTTGATACGAGATCAAAGCATTTTGTACCTTAATAGTTTTGATCATTTAGAAATGCTCCCCCTCAACATGTGCTTATGATTTTGAAATTGTTTAGCACATGGAGGCAAGAGTTATTTGAAATAATTTCTTGATCACAATTTCCTTAGGAAAATCCATTTGATTTTTGGTAAATTCTCCCCTCAATATGCGTTGGTTGCAAAACTTTTATCACATAGAGGAAAGAGTTCTTTAAGTACTTTCACGATCACACATGCCATATGAAACCATTTGAAACTCAATCAAAGTACTTATGATAAAACATTGAAACCTTTGTACCTTGATAGTTTATTTTCTTTAGAAATGCTCCCACTCAATATGTGCTTCGAGATACGAAAGCGTTTAGCACATATGAGAGAGCAGCCTGCACAATAGAATCAAAACGATCACCTTTTCTCAAATTTCCTTATTAAATCACAAATTCTCCCCCGATCAAAAATATAAAACCCTTTGAGATTTTGGATCCCAAGTGATTTAATACAGTTTAGTAAACATGGGAGAATATGTGCCTGATTTAAAAGCTCTTCTGGTTTATGGTTAAATGCTCCTCCACAATCATGTGCATTAAGTATTTCAAAATAGTTTGGCACATGAAGGAAGGAGTGCTTTAGAAACAATCACCCTTTTAAAACCGATTTGAGATTTAAATCACGATCTCTCCCCCGATCAAAAATTTCAAACCAATTGAGATTTTGGATCCCGATTGATTTAAATCATTTAGAAAATTTTGGGGAAAGACGTGGCAAGATTTAATTTTGAAAAATGACAAATAAGGACCAATTATAGAAATTAAAGATTGTTAGTGTCAGGTATGATATTTTTAAGAGATCTTTAAGTAAAATAAAACTATTTCACAATCAAACAAGAACAGAAAAAATTTCATTTTGAAAGATCTTGATTCTTAAAGAAAAATCATACCATGACATAACATTAAATCTTTAGATCACCACTTATTTTGTACAATCCGGACTTTTATGAAGAAATATTGTATGAAAATAAGTTATTTTAAATCACTCTCCCCCTCAATCGATGACCGTAGTCGATGATTGAGTGACTTATAGTTTTGATAAAATGAAGTCCGGTGATTTTCAAAATTTAGACCAACTTATTTTCAAAACAATATTTTTCCATTTTCAAAACAATTTTATCAAATATTTTGAAAATGGTATCATTCACTACTTTTCCGCACAAGATACGTTAGGTGGTTGAGAAGCTTATGTTGTTGTTGTAGGGCTTGAAGAAAACCATCCGCAGATGCAGAAGACTTCTTACGTTGCATTTTAATGCCAACTGAGGTCAAATTAAGCTCCGTTTCTTCAATTGCTGATGAAGAAAACCATCTGCTGATGTAGTGAGACCTCTTACGTTGCATTTTTCCATGCCAAATCTCCATAGAAGTTTAATTAAGCTCCGTTTCTTCATTTGTCAACCCAAGATATCGTTACCCTTTCCTTGCGGCATCCAATCATCTTCAATTGTGGACATCACTCATACAGCAATCGATATACCTGCATACATTAGTGAACACACATACAGATATATGGTGGTCGACATCACCCAGACAACAATCAACTAATAAAAGTCAATTCAACATATCAATCTGATCATAAAAGGTATGGGAATAATGTGTTCATCAATCTATAATCATCTAATCCTAACAATCACATCCTAGAAACCTAGTCCTTCAACATAGGCAATTATATTTATCAGAAAAGCACATAGGATGATTAAGAAAGCCCGTTAGATGATGTAATTTTGAAAAACATTCTCCCCCTCAATCAATGACTCCTTTTTCTGAAAAGTTTAAAAGTGCTGAAGTCATTGATTGAGTTTTCAATTTTTACGAAAAACTCTGAAACTGATTGATTTACAAGCAACTCATTTACCACCAATTTTTGAAAACACCAAATATTTTTCTGAAGAATTTTAGACAGAAAAATATTTGATTAGGAACAGCAGTCCTTCGACATACTTTCCTCATTTTGTTTTTAGGATAAGTGCTCGAAATATTTGAAAATTGGTTTAGCACAACACTTTCCTTTCTTGAATAACGGGTTGCTATCGTAAATAATAGCAAACCATTTTTTAAGCACGGGTTACAATCAAGTAACTCGTAAGCCATTTTTTTGAAGCGCGGGTTACAATCAAATAATCAGAAGCCATAGTTTGACATGTTTTGAAAAGAATATTTACACCTCCTCGTCAACTTCATCTATGGTCCCGTACATTATTGAATGACATTTCTAAGACCGCAGATGTTATCGATACTGTAAGACATGTCTTGAAAAACAATATTTTGGTATTTTCAAATTTTCTCGATTTTTATGGGTTTTGTTGATTTTATATTTTGTATTTGGTTTTTCCGATAAATATATACAAAGATAGAGTAGATGATATAGTATAAGAAGATGATGATACGAGTACCGAGAAAAGGATATCGAGCAACCCCATTGAAGAAGATAGAAGTCATCATCTTTAAACATTCACCACCAAAGCTTCCGAGGCTCCGTAATAGAAGATAGAACACGAGCCTTTGAGAAAGAGAGACTTTGGCGCCTTCCCCAAACCGAAAATCCATTAGATGAGCGATTCAAGCTCTATTTCAAGCTTGCTTAGCTGTGTGCATGTATAAGCACACCATTATCATAAATCCTACCGCTCCTTTTAAGAACGATAATCGAGGATCTCCATTCGGGTTATATCATCAAGAAGAAGAACAAGAATGTATCATCCCACATTTGAATACCTCTTCTCAAATTCCTTTTCCATCAAGTCTCAAGCAATCCATTCAAACGTGTCAAGAGACCACTTCCCGAGTAGTCAAATGATGCACCTGCCTCTTAGAATAGAGCTCAAGAACTATCCCTAATACACATCATACCCGAAAGAAAACACCTCCCCAATGTTTGTGGTAAACAATGGCTTTCTCCCGATGATCGTATGAAGCTCAAGAACCCGGTACACCAATATCCAAGAACTCTCCCAATACACATCATGAGGGTAATGAAAACACCTCCCCAATGTTCACATCTTTCGTCCCTCGATGATCGTAGATGAAGCTCAAGAACCCAGTACACACATTCCCACCGAAAGAATAATCGATAACACCTCCCTCATGTTATACATTTATCTCCCAATATGTCATACTTGTGTTCCTCTTTATCTTCGTAAACTTTCTAACATCTCTTCCCCACATAGTTGGAATAAACACTAAACGCCATGAGTCAAACCTTGAGTTTCTCTGCAGTAATGACATTTGTCTTCCCGAGATAACTTCAATCACTTAGAAGTAGTAAGTTCATCAAGTTTACTCGTCATGAGTCAAACCTCGAGTTTCTCTCATGGTAATAACATTTGTCTTCCCGGATATCTTCAATTGCTTAGAAGTATTAAGTTCATCAAGTTTACTCGCTTAGATGCGTGTCTCCTTCCCCTTGTCGGTTTTGATACTTGAATCAAGAACTTATTATAAGCCCGTATACTAGAAATCATGAGAAGAACACTTGAAATCTTGTGAGAATCAACTTGCTGAAGAATGTGAGCAAGTCTAATTGGGGATTAAATCAGACATTTCACCCTCCCCTAATTAGTGCTCTCCCCTAAACTGACAATCTTTATGATGAATGCATGGAATAAGAAGAAGTCTTTAGATAATCAAATGTAACTCGTCTTTAGTCTTCTAACATGTAGCAGAGAATGTAAAACCGAATGTAGACTCGACCTTCTTCAAGATTGTCCAGTTAGGGAATAGATAGTTAACATCTTCATCTCACCAAAAAACAAGAACATCACCAAAAGCATCCCAATTAACTTACATCTTGCAAGTCCCCTTAACTAAAATCTCTCCCAATTAAACAAGAACGTAAAGATGTCCATCAAGGAAATCAAGCAAGAATACCGCAAACGAACACACTAAATGGTAACACCAAACTACCAATCACATCAAACAAGAACAGAGATCGCTCGAATCATCATGTTGATGTGTACGCCAAGCATTAATCGAAGCACTTTGTCGTTAAACTCATCATCCGTAGAAGATGTCAACCAACGGCTCAAAGAAGAAACTCCATGTAAAGATGACCCAATAAGAAGAAGCTCGCCTACATGAGTTTGGAGCCGTTTGACCATTTATTCTCATATATCAATCAACCATGCAGATTATCACACTTTTCTCCCCTCAAGAATTGCGCACGAAGTTGCCATTCTTGACTAAATAAGGAAATCATCCAAAAGTATTCTTATTCACACTTCTCCCGAAAAATTAGCACATGATGTCGCCATCGTCATTATAGTTGAGCAAGTGGAATAAGAAAACAATCAACATTAGTCCGGTTCACTTGATGACTGAAGCGCATGGAAAAAGTATGAAGCATGTTGATGATAAAGCGCACTGAAACGTACACTTTTATTTTTTATAGAGAACGAGGCTTGAACTGTTGTGTTCAAACGTCATTATCTCTCTCTTTTCATCATCTCTTAGCAAAACATGTAATCAACCCCATTATCATTCAGTAGGCTCTTTGTCGTGACAACCGATGGAGAAAACCCAATATGATGAATTTGATCCAGAAGTAAACTAACCCGAACTCGTGACTTAAACTTGCACATATGTAACAAAGAGCGGTGTCGAGACTTCATCCTCCATTGAATCTCTAAGAACTCTATACTCTTCATCCAACCAACCATCAAGTATAAGACGTACATCACCTCTTGAAAATCCACAATTAAATGTGACACTGAGCACTACAACGTAACTCCTTAAAGTGATAGTTATTTTATGGTGGTAAGAGCCCAATTCCCCCAAGTGGTAAAAAGAAAAGGAAAAAAATCACCCAAAAATAACTAGATTTCTAAGTCTTCGTTTTTGATAATAAGCTCGAACAAGGATCATGAAGAATCTTCATCCAACCATCCCCGATACCTTCAGATACTAAGTACCCTTGCCCGTGATATTTCACTTCAACCTCAAATAAGTAATAGTGGATTAACCCCGTTGTCAGGTTAAAAGCTCAACTCTAGCCTCCTTTGACGTTTTAAGTGAACTCTGATAATGGTTTCATCCCGACCATGGTAAAAGCACATAACCCCATAAAACCATGTAATAACCAAACTACCATGGCGAATATCCAAACACACATCCAATTCATGAAATACACCTTTATCCTTCTTCAAGCGTAAACCGAGCACCAAAGATCAAGTAAGATCCGAATTACACTTTATCTTCTCCAAGATGGTTCCATCATTACGGATTTTACAACTCTATGGTTTAAACCGAGAAATAGTTTCTTTCATGATTTTACAAAACCAAGAATAAACCGTAAGATAGATCCGAAATGCACTTTAATGTTACCGGATGTTTCCATTGTTACGGATTTTACAAGTCTATGATTTAAACCGAGAAATAGTTTTTTTATGGATTTTACAAAATCAAGACTAAACCGTAAACAATGTCAGGTTGAATGTGTTATAACAGCATTGGTTTCGGTGAATATCTATTTTAGGGGAACATGCAGCGGTTCATTATCCAACATCAACAACATCATCAACCATTAAACACTTTGGTAAACACATCATTCACGCATTCTGACGGCTATTGTAGTGACAACATGGAGAAGCAAACCCGATATGCCAAACTTGATCATGAAGAGAAATTCCCCAGATTTGTTACTTAAACTTGTACTAGTCCTCGTGAAAAAGAAATGGTGTACCCAAATGTACAAAACCTCTTGACATATCCTCAACTGCGTGAGACACCGAAGTGATAGCTACGTTGTGGATGAAGCGAGAAAGAATCACAAACGTAACTAAATAGCCAAGTCTTTATCACCCTCTATAAATGCCCAAACAAGTCATCTTAGCGGAAGGGTAGAAAGAAAGAAGACGAAATAAGTAAACGTGCCTGAAAAAACCTCACTTCAAATCCAAATAAGAAATACCGTCCAAACAACCCTATAGTCAACCTTAGTTTAAAGAACAATTCAAGCCATGAAATAATATCGTTCGTGATAAAGTGTGACCAAAGTATCAAACCACATCACAACAAGAGTCATCATTAAATCTCATACAACAAATCTCATTTCACACCAAATCTCATTTTGTCTCATTTAATTCATATCTTGAGAAGCCCATCCGACCCAATCATGTGTACGGCCCAAACTTGGTTACAAGTAATAATCGAAGCCTAGTTCATGAAAATCAGTTCAATCATCCAAGTAATCATTCAATATTCTCAATTAAGGTCCAAGCCCACAGTCAAAATATACAATCTGCCCAAATTAGCAAGTCCAACCAATCATAAGTGGGAATTACAAATACGAATTTGTAACATAATTACAAATACAAATTGTAATTTGTAGTTATGTTAGCTTATGAGATCCAAACCAATATGTCACCACTATTAAATCCAAATATTCACGACAGATACACCAATAAGGGTCCAACACGCCATAAATCCCACCCGGGTCAATAAAATTCGTTCAACCCATTCATATGAACCAAGCAAAAATAATTAACTTTTCTGCCCATCTGAACCCGATCCAGTAAAATAATCAAGCAAGGCCCATCTAATTAATCAACACTTCGGCCCATGATAGAGAAGTTATACCCGATCCGTTTATCCTAATATTATCGGAATAAAAGGCACTACTAAACACACATAACATAGCCTTTAACACAAAAAAAAAAACTTAACTCAACGCTAATATCACTCTCACAATCAAACGCAACTACATAAAAGACCCTCAAACCTTAAAAATAATATTTCAATCAGAATCATTTGCCTCCCATTCTCGCCATCATGAACAAAAGGCAGAAATCTTAATCCTTACCACATAACCAAATCATATCTCCATCTTATAAACATATGCCACTCCACATATATTCCAAGAATGAATCAGAGGACAATCAATCATAGGGCTCGCCACAGGGATGGCTCGAGCTATGCTTAAACGCCACAGGGATGGTACAAAGGCTTGAAATGGCTTCAATATTCACGAAGATCATGGGTAGGTACTTCATTCCTTCGAATTAATTCCATTCGTTTAGTTAAACCAAATCAAGAGAAAACATTTAACAATCTTGTTAGATGTTTTATCTTAAATATTCGGATATTCAAAAAGAGTGAAACTCCAAATTAGATCTCTGAGGCACAAGCTTGTTTGTGTATAGATCCTTTGAGATCTATGTGTTTGAAGAAACCACACACAAAACGAGCAAATCTGAGATCGGACCTTCTTAAATTAATTATGAGTCATTGATGTATTTGTGATGTAAAATTATTTTGTGATAAAGACACTTGGTTGTCTAGATGTTACATTTGAGTACCACGAAATAAAAAGGTTGAGATTGATATATGTTTGAGTCGGATTTGATTTTCGTTTTCATTTTAAGATTCGTTGACTGATGATGTAGATAAACTGAGGTTGTGAAAAGGTCGTTGGTATTTGGTGTTGGTCTTGTAGTCTTGAGTCATTTTGACAGTTATGCCAAGGTCTTTCTTCTTCTTTATTTTCTGGCAAGTCGCTAATCTTCAAACTAAACAAGTCGCTACCTTTTCTTGACATAAGTCGCTATTGTCCTTACAAACCACAACTCGCTACATTAATGTGTCATGAGTCAAGTCGCTATACTTTTTAAAAACAAATCGCTACTTCTTTTTCTGTCACAAGTCGCTAATAATAACACAAGTCGCTAGACCAAGTTGCTACGACTTGTAAAGACAAGTCGCTAGGCAGATTTTAGACTGAACTCGCTACACTGTGGTATTATTGTTTAACAACTTGCTATATAGAGAGCTTTTGACAACTCGCTAACTAGAAATCATGTACAAGTCGCTAGGTTCATCAGTTAACGGCAATATAGACAACTCGCTTTTAGTACAATGAATCTGGACACAAAAAAAGAACAAGTCGCCTATAAGAAAAACAGCAAGATTTGACATTTAATTTTTTTCCGGTGATGTTTCCGACCAAGTATTTCGAACAGCTTCTTATAAACCCAGAAAATGCATCAAAAGGACTCATGTTAGACCAGTTGTTGATCAAGATTGACCACAAATGTTCACAGATATATTGGTAACAAAAGCACAAGACATATCCTTGACACAAACAGTATCTTCCCATATCTTGACCAAACCAGATACATAAAACATTTGTAGAAAAACTGTTTATCCAAAGTAAAACGGAAAAAAAATATTTCCGACCAACCAAAAGTACAAAAAACAGTTTTTACAAGAATCAAAACCACAATAAATCAACACAACACAATAACCTTGGCTCTGATACCATTTGTAGGATCGTAATATTTATTGTGTTGATGATTCGGGTGGTCTTGGATGATGGAAATACATGTTAGCCATTTAGAGAGAGAAAGGATAAGAGAGGGTGTTCTTGGTAGAGACTTGTTATACCAAAATATGAAAGGTTAGATTAGAAGCACCACCCCTTCCATGGATGGAAGGGGTATTTATAGTAACATACAAATACGTCCTCCGCTTGGACCGCTGGATCGTGCATACAGTGAGTAAAGACCCGTCCTTCCTCCACGGTGTTACTCTAAACTAAACTACGCTACAAACTAACTAATAAACTGCTAAATAACGTAACTAACGACAAATCTACGAGCTAACCTATGCTAGATAATATTTGGGGTGACCGACTCTTCATAATGGAATTTCCAATTCCTAACAAGTTCTCTATAGATAGTACGTCTAATATAATAAAGCTTACTATATTTTTTCAATACTGATCTAGCATCACTAATTTTTGAAGTAATTGGTTGATTTGGCTGTAATTACTTATAACGGGTCAACTAAAGAAAAAATATATCTCCATTTTCTAGTCCTTCAATATGTCCTAGACAGCATGGGTCAAACATAACTTACGATAGATTTTTAAAACTCATGACACTCCCCCCAGTTACTCATTCTGGTAATGAGTGGAATTGGCGATTCGACTACCTTTTCCTACATAGGTGCCAAGACAGGCGTGCAGACGCGTAACAACACAACATGGATCGGTTTGACCGACCTGCAAACCTTTTTTCTTATACTATTTTTTAAATCAGAATTAATAAATAACTGATGCATGGATAAGAATATAATGGTATTACAATAATTAATCAGCTAAAAAGATTAGTTTGGGTGATTTTCTATCAGTTTTGGCCCAAAAAGCCTCTTTCCCTTCTTATCTAATAGTTTTTTTTTGTTTTATTTTACTTATTAGACCTGTTTAGGATTTAAAGTTTCCAAACAGAGCCATTTATAAGTAGACGCCATGGCGTTTCCAAATGACTTTTGTAAATGAAAGTGAGTATTATAGTACACATCCAAACATGCAGCAGTTGTTCATCTCTCTTAATGGTCATTTATGTAAGCTAAACGTCCAAGTCTAGACCTTAGTTCTCTTTTCGACCAAAAGCTTGACTACGCATTTGTAAACGTCTTCTAAGAAACTCTAAAATTTTAAACTAAGAATCTAACTTTATTTCTAGAGCGGACACACAGCATAAAGTTTCTTTTAAAGCGAATGACTACTTGCCTTATAATATCCATTAAGGTGCAGAAATTTGGATAAAATGATCAACAATATTATTTCTAACCTGGTATTTATCAACATCGACGTCTGGAAGAGTAAAGCCTGCTCTGGTCAATAGGTTCCCTGCGATCGAAAAGATTTTGATAGTAAATCCTGCTAATTCTTCAAAGAAACAAACATTCAAAGATAAATTATTGAAGGTGTAATAATTTTTTGAATTAGCTTTAATAATCTGTCTTTGAATGTAATAATTTTATGAGGTCTTACAAACTTTATCGAAGTTCTATTATTTCAAGTAGATAATCACCCCAATAGAACACATGTACTTACCTTGTTGTTGAAATATTTGTACAAAAATTGGTTGTTTAAACGAAGAGTGTATTAAAAGTAAGAAAAATTATAATGCTCGAAAAGGTAAATTGATAATTTACCTGAATCATGGTAGGATGATCGTGCGGGTTATTTCCTTGCCATGGTGTCCAAAAAAAAAACAAAACAAAACAGCCCTTAATAACATATCTTGGCCACCAAATGACTGTTAAAGTAGATTATCCAAACAGCCATTATTAAGATGTAAAGACACTTTATGGGTCTTTGTCAGAATAAGATATCCAAACAATCGAATAACATGTTTCGATGCTAAATGGTCATTGAAATGGGTATTCAAACAATGTTAATCTGCAGAATCGCTGTTGACTTCAGAATACGCTATTCAAACAGCCCTTAATATTATGTTATTCAGAGGTGCTGAAATATGCTATCGAAACCGGCTTATTAAAACTAAATTGCAGTAGTGGTTTCTTCATAAAATCTGTATTTTCTCAATAACCATCTTCAAAGAACAAAAGAAAGCAAAGCCAAAAAGGAGAAGAGATGTCAAACCAAACTTTATATCAACAAACCTAAATGAAGCTTCGAATTGAAATTGACCAATCCTTAATCTGAAAAAACATTTGAAACTGATAAGGTGTTATACCCAAAACCACTGTTGTTAACCTTGTTCAAGAGAAATAAGCAGGGATATATCGAACCTGCAACTCTTTTTTAAGAGAACAAATGATGTCTCCATATCATTCACTAATAATTATTGAAGCTGTAATAATTTTGATATTAAATCCTGCTAATTCTTCAAGAATGGTCGTAACATACTCAATCCGGAAACTTTTCATTTTTTTAAGTTACACCCGATTGTAGCTATAAATTCTAAAACTCAATAGTAAGAGTTGTACATCTTTTTGTCAGAACTATAAATTCATTAGGTAGTTGTTCTCAAGCTTGTCAATTATCTTTTATTTCTACCCATCTATCTTTGTAACTTTCATGTTTTGACCCTTTTTTGCATAAAACTTTTACCATGTGCAATTCATAAGCATGTAACAAATACGATATCACGTATGCATTGTGAATATCACAAAGATAACAATATAAAAAAGGAGTATAGTACCTTATAGTTGTAGGCCACAACGATAATACCATCATCCCAATAACAACTACTGCAACATAAGAACAATATTAATTAAATACTTTAATCATAACTTGTCAGCTATTTACAAAACAAAAAGTTAATGCACCAACCTGACTGGGTCGATTTTGATCTACCACTAATGTCTTAACAAACACCTGAATTAACATTAGCACTGACGACCTTGGTTTCCCACTTCTCTACAAAAACTAAGATGTTTAAGAAAAAACGGTATATGGAAATCAAGTTATAGTGAAATTGAGAATACCTCACATTGTTACCTTCCTCGATAGTCTTAAGTTTTGCTTAAAGAAATTCTATATGCTCCTCGACCCGTCCTGATATCTGTAAATGCACACAAAAACACTTGGTTATTCGTTACAAACAAACTACGGATTCCTACATTTCTTTTTTGAATTTCAAATTAATATTTTTTTTGAAATTTTCCAGAACGATTAGTTTATCTCAGAAATACACATTACTTTTACAATACATGCCACTTAATCCACCCACAAACAACATATTATGTTGATTCTTGAGAAATAAGTAGGGGAAGTGGAGTATGCATACGCATCTTTTATTAGAAGACAACCAATAAGTAATACATTTTTTTAAAGTCATCTTTGAAGACAACCTGCAAGTAATATATTGTAGGTGACTTTAGATGCGTTCTTCAATCTTGTGATGGTATACACAGGCATATTGGAGCATCCTAATCAACAGTTGGACCGTTATTTTATTTTATATGGAATCAAAGGCCTGGTGGTTCAGACACACACGCCCACAAAATCTTTGTTTGTTTAGAACATCGTCTTCAAATATAGGCACACCAATCCGTTCGAAATATAGTTAATACAAACAATCTTTGCACAAAGCACTCATATTATATTTATAAAAGGATGAAATAAGTACACACTGGTAAAATGCTAATCACACAAACAAAGTACAAGTTTTAATGCAGAAAGTGAGTGTGATGTTGTCCTCCGGGCAAGTCGAAGAAAACACACATTATTGAAAAGGTAAGAAATATAAAGAAACAAAGTACTGTATGCATCCATTTGATCGATATGATCCACACCGTACAAAACTTCAGCCTTCCTTTCAACAAGTTACTTGTTTTCATCGCCCTCATGCGGGTGGTTGTCCCTTGCTTCGCCACCCTTGAGTTCCGCATGTTCCTTCAGCAAGCGTGCCACTTCCTCCACCTGGCATTCCACTTCCTCTATCCCGCTTTCATTAACTCTGCATCTACCTCGTATGTTAGTCCCAATACTTCTGCATCCTGCGTTGCTTCGTCCACTTGCACAGCGCCTAGTGAGGCATCTCTCAACTTGCGTGCCATTTCATATAGCTTACCATCCCACGAAATCTAATGCCTTGTGTACCAAATCCATGGCCGTGTCAGCCAATTTCGTTAATGCTTGAGCCAATGCCTCGCGAACCACTTTCGGTGCCGATTTTGCCTATAGCTCTGCAGCTTTTGCCAATAGCCCCGGCGCCAACGCTCTAAGCCCTGCTAGAGCCACTTCTATTGCCTTCTCTATTAACCAAGCAGCCATTTTCTTTCTTTTTCTTTTCCAATAAAGTATTCCTTCTTTCAGTTCGTCGATAAGTTACGATTTGATATTTTGATTGGTTTTAAGGTCTGTTCATATAGCCTTCAAATAGTCTAAAACTAATGCAGGATGGATGATATGTTCAAACTTATAATTAAGTTTGTTAGAGAGAAATATAAACAAAGAAATGGAAAGTGTGACATTTTCTTTGTTTACTAGGAGCTGGTAGATATTAATGTTATAAAACATGAGAAATCCATTTTTATAACAAATCATCTGTTTTCTATATTGATTTCTGATTTTTGTGATTCTGGTTTTTTGTTTTAATTTGCAATTGCCAATTGTTGTATATTCAGAAGTTGTGTTATAGTTCTGCTTCTTTGAACGGTTTGTTACTGCTATAAATAATATTGTTTTGGCTTATTTAGTTTATTATTTTTCTATGATCGTGTTGATCTAATTAAGAGAAGGCATAATGCATGCGGTGCAAAGTTGATAATACAAAAGTATAGTAGGTATCAAACATCCATTTTTTACATGCGGATTATCTGGGATATAACATTCAATAACAAAACAATCAAATTTTGAGCTATTATGATTATGATATGATATGTTAAAAACCATAAGTTTAACCAAAATTTTTTTTATTTTTTTATTTCACAATTTATTTCTTCCTCGTTTCCGGCATCATTTTATTTAATTGTTTCCTCTAACAAACATTTTGGTAGGAGTGAATAGAAATGAAGACTTTGAATTTATAGTATTTTGTTTCTTTGTTTGAGCATGCGAATGGGAATACAAAATAGTTAGTTTATGTTTTTTGTTGGAAAATCCTGTTACATATTCTTATTTGTCGAATATGTTTATACGAAATTGAACTTCATATATCTCGGTGTTGATTGGAAAAGTATCAATTAGTACCGATATCATTTCTACGAAAATGATTACGGTCTAAAATGACTAAATGATCAACAGATATAGAATAATTTTTTTACTCACGAAACAAATAAAATACAAACTGCATGAAATAAATTTATTGTTGTCACACAAGATTGGTCTCTATAAAGGTTGAAATAATATGACTCGAGCTTTCTTCACAACCATTGCCGGAAAAAGTTGAATTAGAATTCTCTTTATTGAGAACATATAAACTTTATCGTTATAACATTGTAAAAAAGTTATTTAAGCTTTTCCTTCTGCCTGTAAGATTATTTATGTGAACTCACAACTTGAAATATTGTGAGCATAATGACCGTGGTCTCATAACGAATAGGAGTTATTTGGAAAAGTTTGGCCGAGCCGATTAATTGCATGCTACATAAATAAACTATTATTTCTAGTTTTGTGAAAGTGTTTCAAGAGAGGTAACTTGTTTGGAGAAATGTTAGTGAAGTCTAATGATAAGAAAAATGTTATGTCTAAAGATACATGTCAAGGGCTTTTAGAAACAGCTACATGACGTGTCATGTTAGTTTAGGTATAAAAGTTTGACATATCTTTAGTTCTCCTATTCATTTCTCATTTGGCTAATTGAAGCTAATTAACTGATAATATGCATGCATATGTGAATCACTTGTATAATGCAAGTTTGGGTCACAAAACCTAGTAACCAAAAGCAAAATGCATATACTATTGTGTAATGATAATGAAACCCCCGGTGTAACTTATGAGTCACAAAGCGGAAAACGGCAATTAAAGAAACAAACATGATATAAGTAAATTTATCAACACAAGTATTTACGTTGTTAAATCGTTTTTTGGGTAAAGGGGAGTAATCCTTCACCCTCGTAAATAAATTAACCAAAAATGTTTAAGTTCAATGGATATGAGTGAAATCCCATATCTCAAATTTCGTTACATAGGCATAAAGCTTACATAACAAGATACTATCAATTTTCTAAACAAGAAAACAAACCACTACTCAAATGATAACATAGGACATAACGAAGAAAATTACTTCCTAGGTCCTGAAGCTTGGTGCCATACATGGCATTAAAGGCATCCAAATTCTCGAAGATCGAAACTCGCTCGCATAGTCATCGTAGTCATAGTCATCATATTCATCTTCAAACTCTTGGCCACCACCGAATATATTAGCAGACTCATCAAATGGGTTAGCAACAACCTCATCTTCGTAATCGACACCACGATCTCTCCCACTTTAGAAAAAGGGTTAACTCTCTTAGTAGAAGAAAGGGCGGAATACAAGAATCACTAGTTTTAGGAGCCACACCGACTCCATCTCTTTCAAATCACTCAAGGGGTTCTTGTGATGCAATACCGTCTTAGTAGACTTATCTTCATTAACTTCCATTGTACGACCGTAATCCACATCCTTGTTGGTGTCATTTGAAGGAATACCAAAAGCATCCGTATATTTCATATTAAGAGCATCAAACCGATTAGATGTAGAGATCTTTGTTCCACTCGAACTAGCCACATCGAAGCATTCTTCTTAGTGACTTCCACTTTCTTAGGTTCGTGAGGAGTCTTTTGGGTTGATATTGAAACTGCTACCCACAACAGTTTAGTAAACCCTCCTCGACCGAATAGTAGAACCACCTTGCTTTCCTTCTTCTTATTATTGACCGCCTTGAAACCATCATTAACACGCTTAGTAGGCTGAGCTGAGGTTCAACAACTTTAGGACATTCAATAAGAGTATGCCCAAAATCATACATTTATCACAATGAGGTGGTTTCCACTCGATTCAACCCGTATCTTCTCAATAGTCGAACCCGACCCATCAAGTAACGGTATCTCAACAGTAAGGTTGTCCCTAAGCACCTCATCTGACTTCACTTCAATCATGCATCTAGCAAAACTACTACGCCCCCACGAGTACTTGCACATTTGGCTAGTGAAAGCATCTAACCTTTTGGGCGTGCCTATCAATGTGGCAAGGAGACTAAGGCCATCATCGAAAACATAGCAAGAGGAACATCATGGAATTTAACCCACACCGGATGTTGGTCAAATCCTCTTTAAGTAAGTTGGTGTTCAATGTCCATGGTTTAAGAATAATAGGAACATTTCTAATCAACCAAGGGCCGCTTTCAAGAACATCATCAACACCTTCTTCGAATTGAACTTAAAGAAAAGAACCCTTTGCATTCATCATTACCTTTTGTATACCAAACTTAGCCCACGATTGCGCATAAAGTAATCAACAACAGAAAAGCAAGTCGTTGACCAAGGAAATACCCATACAAAGTATTCTCAAACCTAGTGTTCACCTCTTCAACCACTTTCATCGGGACGAAAGATTCACACCATTAGCTTTCTTATTACACTCCAACCTACGAAAGTTTGACGTGTGTTTCTTAAGTTCAGAGAAGTAACACCAAGATATATGTAGAAGGTTGTTTCAGCACCAACCTTCTCAATAACAACCGCCCATGAGCATTCGTATCAACCTTATCATTAACATTATTAGGACTACTAGTAGCATTAACATTAGAAGCCATAGGAACACTCGATCTTGAGGGGTTTCAATAATAACCAAGAGCAAGAAGCATCTCCTCTAGCTCCTTCGCGATCATGGCACCTTAAGATGCTCAAATGGATTAGCCCCAGAAGTAGTAGCATCCTCCGTCACAACCGGTTTTAATGGTTGCCCATCGTCACCCACAAGAACAAGTTTCCCCTCAAAGATTTGTTTTTCAATAGCACGAATTTTCAATAAAGTATCATGACCCTCGGGCGTGTCATGACTAGGTGCATCATGAGGAGGGCGCGAACCAAGTGAAATCGGCTCCACTTGTTCATCAGTACGAGAACTACTCCCCTAGTTAATCGGAGAAGTGCAAGCATCCATGTCGTCAACAAGAATAGAAAAAAACCCTAACGAAGAAAAACTCCCCTCGTTAAATCGTTTGGTTTTGAATGACCTGCATCCACGTGGTTGAAAGGAGTGGTAAACTTTTATTAATTAGATGTGTAGACAGTACATAGAAAAAAAAACCTAAAGGTACATGCCATAAAATTTGAAAAGAAATGGAGAAGATTATTGGTGATGTTCTTGGTGTTGTTGTTGTGACTCTTGAAACTCTTCAAGGTCGCCAGAGTTTATAGCCAAAGGAAACATCAATCCATGAAGAAACCAAGCATACTAACAAAAAGATTGCATCTTTAAATCAATCCTACCAGCCAACATGTAGAACCATTTCAACTTGAAAAGCATTCCAAGTAAAACCATTCCATCTTGAAAACATTCATGCTAAAAAGCATTCCATCTTCAAGGTTGGAGTTGATTCAAAAGTGCAGTTTATTAGAAAAGCATATTGGTTAATATCAAAATCATTTGCACTGACAGTCTTTACTATAAAAAAAGATTAAATGAGTGTACATATGAATAAAACATCTTTCTTACTAACTAAATAAACGAATTACAAGTAGTGATGTAGAAAATTAACTATAATGTTTTTATACAAGATTGATCCGTATAAAGACTTAAAGAATATGATCTAATCTTTTTTTCATGACCTATGCTCGAATAAGTGGAAACAAAACCAACATCGTAAACAAGAAAAAATATAATCAATTCTTCGAGATCGTCAATATTCCACTCTAGAACCAGGTTGTATGTCAATCATAACAACATAAATATATTTACATGTTGAAGAATGAGATTTAACAAGTTGTTGGTCATTGGACAAATGACATTCGAAATTTGGTCTAGTAGTCTCCAATCTCTTTGGTAGCGGAATAATGGGTTTCGTTCAAAACTATCTTGTTTAGCTAAAGTTTATTCTGGTTGATGTCACACATCCAGATTTTTGAATCGAGAGGGTCATAATCAAGACCAGAAAGTTGCAGTTAGTCTTGACTATGAGTTGTTCTATTGTATTATTTTTTGAGTAGACGATACAGTTCCTACTCTCCTTGTGTTTCTTCCAACATAAACTTGTTTCTATATGAATATAATTAGTAAGTATTTAATTTGTAGGACATATATATACAGCCTACTCTTTTTAATATACAGCCCATACCTTTTTGCCTTGATTTTAGATTACCTTTCGCGTAGGATACAAGAGGACATACCGTGGAGCATGATATTTGTCGACGACATTGTGTTGGTAGCGTAGATCTACTGAAGGGTTAAACCTGTGTCGGAGCTCGAGGAGGCCCTGAAGACAACGGACCGTGAATGTAGAAGACCGAATACCGAGATGTGATTTTAGTAGAACGAGGTCGGTCACCACGAGGATATTCGTGATCGGCGACCGTGATCCGCCTCCCAAAAGTCCTTTAGATATCTCGCGATCGATGATTCACAAATCGTGGAGGATAGATGAGGATGTAACCCACCGGATCGAGCCGGCCGGACAAAATGGAGGCGGCACGGAGTCCTCTCGTGACAGAACGCCCCTTAAAGTTAAAGGGGAAATTTTATAGGATGGTGATTAGACCGGCTATCTTGTACAGATCCGAGTGTTGGCCCATCTCCAAGGCCCATGCTAACAGGGTGGAAGTGGCAGAACTGAGAATGCTAAGATGGACTTGTGGAAAATCTTTGCTTGACATGATCCCGAACGGAGTTTTCAGATCTAAACTTGAAGTCGGAAATATTATTTCAAGATGAGAGGGTAGGTTGAGTGGTTCGCCATGTTAAGAGGAGGTTCCAATCGCCACGGTGAGAAGGGTAGAGGCGCTAGTAGTAGATGGAGTGAGAGGAAGGCGCACCCAAACTCAAAGTGGGAGGAGAGACTTAAGATTGACATGTCGGAGCTTCACTTGTCGGAGGACATGACCTCAGATAGGAAAGGGTGGAGAGATAGGATTAGGATCTGCGGCTAGTTTTTGGCTTGGGGCTTTCTGGGTTTAGGTAGTTTGGGTGGGTTAGGCTTTTTAGGTGTTTCGTGTGTTTTTGCCTTGCTTTTCCGTAGTGTTAGGCCCCGTGCGTTGCTCTGCTTTGCTTGTGTTGTTTGGGCTTGCCTGCTTTTCTTCTTTTCTTGCCCTGCTTTGGCTCGTGGTACATTCTTTTTGCTCTTCTTTTGCTTTGGGCCCGTGTGTCGTTTAGGTTTGCTTGCTTTCTATGCGCTTATCTATGTTGCCTTGCCTTGTTTTTGCCTGCTTTCTTTACTGCATGTGCTTGTTGTTTACTGTCCTCTGCTCTCTTTTCTTCTCTTTCTCACCCGCACACCTGCACTTGCCGGAGGTCTCGTTGGAAGTAGTCTCCCTACTTCAGGGTTTTTCATGGGGCAGGGGTAGGACCTGTCTACATTTTACCTCCCTCATACCTCGCTACGGCGGGATTGGGTATGTTGTTGTTGTTGTTGTGTTGTATTTAGTTGAGTTAAACCAAGTCTTTGGACATATACAGCGCGCTCTTTTTAATTAATCGAATAACTCAATAAGCTAAATGAAACGTAAATATTACAGATGATGGATTGGACATTGGGACTAGTAACTGAATCAAAGGCCTGGTGGTTCAGACACACACACGCCCACAAAATCTTTGTTTCTTTAGATCATCTTCTTCAAATATAGGCACGCCAACGCGTTCAAAATATAGTTAATACAAACAATATTTGCACAAAACACTCATGTTATATTTATAAAAGGCGGAAATAAGTACACACTGGTAAAACGCTAATCACACAAAGTACAAGTTTTAATACAAAAAGTGAGTGTGATGTTTTCCTCCGGGCAAGTCGAAGAAAACACACATTATTGAAAAGGTAAGAAATATAAAGAAACAAAGTACTGTATCATCCATTTGATCGATATGATCCACACCATACAGAACTTCAGCCTTCCTTTCAACATGTTACTTGCTTTCATCGCCCTCGTGCAGGTGGTTTTCCCCTGCTTCGCCACCCTTGAGTTCCGCATGTTCCTTCAGCAAGCGTGCTACTTCCTCCACCTGGCGTTCCACTTCCTCTATCCCGCGTTTCATTGACTTTGCATCTACCTCATATGTTAGTCCCAATACTTCTGCATCATGTGTTGCTTCCCCCACTTGCACAACGCCTAGTGAGGCATCTCTCAACTTGCGTGCCATTTCATATAGCTTATCTGCAATTTCTTGTGCCGCTTTAGCCACTTCTTTTCCCACGGCTGAATCTGACCATCCCACGAAATCTAGTGCCTTGTGTACCAAATCCATGGCCGTGTCAGCCAATTTCGTTAATGCTTGAGCTAATACCTCGCGAACCACTTTCGGTGCCGATTTTGCCAATAGCTCTGCAGCTTTTGCCAATAGCCCCGGCGCCAACGCTCTAAGCCCTGCTAGCGCCACTTCTAGTGCCTTTTCTATTAACCAAGCAGCCATTTTCTTTCTTTTTCTTTTCCAATGAAGTATTCCTTCTTTCAATTGGTAGATAAGTAAGGATTTGATATTTTGATTGGTTTTAAGGTCTAAAACTAATGCAGGATGGATGATATGTTCAAACTTATAATTATGTTTGTTAGAGAGAAATATAAACAAAGAAATGGAAAGTGTGACATTTTCTTTGTTTACTAGGAACTGGTAGATATTAATATTATAAAACATGAGAACTCCATTTTTATAACAAATCAACTGTTTTCTATATTGATTTCTGATTTTTATGATTCTTGTTTTTTGTTTTAATTTGCAATTGCCAATTGTTGTATATTCAGAAGTTCTGTTATAGTTCTGATTCTTTAAATGGTTTGTTACTGCTACAAATAATATTGTTTTGGCTTACTTAGTTTATTATTTTTCTATGATCGTGTTGATCTAATTAAGAGAAGGCATAATGCATGCGGTGCAAAGTTGATAATACAGAAGTATAGTAGGTATCAAACACCCATTTTTTACATGCGGATTATCATATAACATTTAAAAACAAAACAATCAAATTTTGAGTAATTATGATTATGATATGATATTTTAAAAACCATAAGTTTACCCGATATTTTTTTTTTATTTCACAATTTATTTCTTCCTCGCTTCCAGCTTCATTTTATTTAATTGTTTCCTCTAACAAACATTTTGGTAGGAGAGAATAGAAATGAAGACTTTGAATATATAGTATTTTGTTTCTTTGTTTGAGCATGCGAATGAGAATGTAGAATAGTTATTTAAAATGTTTTTAATTCGACAATTCTGTTACATATTCTTATTTGTCGAATATATTTATGCGAAATTGAACTTCATATATCTAGGTGTTGATTGGAAAAGCATCAATTAGTACCGATATCATTTTTACGCAAATTTTTTACACTTTAAAAGACTAAAGAACTACAAACATATATAAAATAATTTTTGTACTCTCGAAACAAATAAAATACAAGTACTGCATAAAATAAATGTGATGTTGTCACACAAGATTTGTCCGTATAAAGGTTGAAAGAATATAGCTTTGTTCACAACCATTGCTAGAATAAGTTGAATAAGAATTAATTCACATTATTGACAACATATAAACTTTATCGTTATTACATTGTAAAAAGTTATTTTGCTTTACCTTCCACCTGTAAGACTATTTATGCGAATTCACAGCTTGAAATACTGTGAGCATAATCATCATAGTCTCAAAACCAATAGGAGTTATTTGGAAAAGTTTGGCCGAGCCAATCACTTGCACGTTACATAAATAAACTATTATTTCTAGTTTTATGAAAGTGTTTCAAGAGAGGTAACTTGTTTGGAGAAATGTTACTATGTTAGTGAAGTCTAATGATAAGATAAATTTTATGTCTAAAGATACATGTCACGGTCTTTTAGCAAGAACTAACATGACGCGTCATGTAAGTTTAGGCATAAAAGTATGACATATCTTTAGTTCTCCTATTCATTTCTCATTTGGCTGATTGAAGCTAATTAACTAATAATATGCATGCATATGTGAATCATTTGTATAATGCAAGTTTGGGCCACAAAACCTAGTAATGTATAGCAAAATGCATATACTATTGTGTAATGATAATGAAACTCCCAATGTAATTTATCAGTCGCAAAGCAAAAAATGGCAATTAAAGAAACAAAAATGATATAAGTAAATTTATCAACACAAGTATTTACGTTATTAAATTGTTCAGTTTTGAACGACCTGCATCAACATGGTTGAAAGGAGGGGTAAACTTTTATTAAGATGTGGATATAGTACATGGAATAACAAAATACCTAAAGGTACATGCCATAAAAGATGAAAAGAAATGGAGAAGATTGTTGGTGATGTTATTGGTGGTGTTGTTGTGACTTGGGGTGTTGTTGTGATGCTTGAAACTCTTCAAGGCTGCCTCAGCTTTTAGGTAAAGGAAACATGAATCCATGAGAAACCAAGCAGACCGGCCAACGTAAAGATTGCATTTATAAAATCAATCCTACTAGCCAACATGTAGAACCATTTCAACTTGATAAGCATTCCAAGTAAAACCATTCCATCTTGAAAAGCATTCATGCTAAAAAGAATTCCATCTTCAAGGTTAGAGTTGATACGAAAGTGTAGTTTATTGGAAAAGCATCAGTTAATACCAACATCATTTGTTCGGCAGTCTTTATTATGATAAAAGATATTAGTATATACATCAATAAAACATCTTTCTTACTAACTAAATAAACGAATTACATGTGATGTGATGTAGAAAATTAACTATGATGTTTTTACAAGATTGATCCATATAAAGACTTAAAGAATATGATCTAAGCTTTTTTTCATGACCTTTGCTCCAATAAGCTGAAACAAAACCAACATTGTCGTAAACAAGTAAAAATATAATCAATTCTTCGAGATCGTCGATATTCCACTCTAGAACCAGGTTGTTTGTCGATCATACCAACATAAATAATTTTACATGTTGAAGAATGAGATTTAACAAGTTGTTCACAGATCACATTGGAAATTTGATATAGTAATCAAGTCTCCAATCTCTTTGGTTGCGGAATAACGGATTTCATTCAAAACAATCTTGTTTAGCTAAAGTTTATTCAGGTTGATGTCACACATCCAGATTTTCGGGTCGAGACGGTGATAATCAAGGCCAGAAAGTTGCAGTTAGTCTCGTCTCTGAGTTGTTTTATTGTATTTTTGTCAGTAGATGATACAGATCCTAATTAATTATTATTCCTACTCTCTTTTTGTTTCTTCCTAACAACATAAACTTTTTTCTATATGAATATAATTAGCAAGGATTTGATTGGTAAGATATATACAGCCTGCTCTTTTTAACATTGAACTGTATTTACTTAAGTATTTGAAGTATTAAATTGTAACAGCTGGTTGCACTGGATGTGGAAGTCGACATAAAATCATTGATATTATCTTCACTAATTGAGAGTTTCAATACAATCTATACTACTTTATAATGCATTTAGCTCTTCTAAAATTAGAAGGCTTCACTACAACATTCACCGGCTACCCCAATGACATATGGGGATTCCCAATGACATGTCGCCGGGAGATCCCAATGACACGTCACGGGGAATCCTAGTCGGGAAGTCTCGTAAGGATTGTATCCCCACGACAATCCCCGCGACGACGTGGGTCCCACTCAAATTTAAGTCAAAGAAGCGCACATCAGCACATTATCTCAAATACATGTCGCCGGGAATAGTCGAATTAAGCAAAATGATTAAGACACTAATTATATTGATTAAGTATCCCCGACGACATGTCGATACTATG
>CM040246.1:90178907-90255115 GCA_022545495.1 Chrysanthemum lavandulifolium
ACCGCCATAGCATACCCTCGTTGTCACTATCCCAAGATGAGTTCTCTTCATCGTTTGAAGCCTTTTTGAATTTTAGGCAAGAGATTTGTGTTTCTTTACCTTCGAGGCTTCGGAATCTTTAGCAAGGACAAGCTCGTAGACTTTAAGTTGCCTATGAGTTCATCAAGGGTAAGGATTGTCAAATCTTTTACTCTTCGATCGCCACCTTGGATCTCCACTGATGGAAGTGCCCTTAGATATCTCCTAACATGGTTACGGCTAGAAAAAGATTCATCAAGTGCTTGTAAAGATGTAATAATAGTATTAAAATTAGCAAATGAATGATCTATAGTTTCCTCATCCGATATTGAAAATCGTTCATATTGTTGAACAAATAAATCAATTTTATTATTTTTAACTTGTTGATTACCTTGATGAGTTACAACTAAAGAATTCCAAATTTCTTTAGAGGTTTTAAGCATAGAAATTCTTTCGAATTCCTTTTTGGGTAAAGCATTGCACAAAACCATTTTAGCTTCACTATTTTTAGAAAGCTTTTTCTTCATTTCATCATTTAGTTTATCATGAGGTATGTTAACTAAATTTCCTTTATCATCTTTTGAGGTAGCCTCAAAATCGCCTTCAACAATAATGTACCAAAGATCAATATCTTTAGACTTCACATATGTTTCGAATCTATTTTTCCAATATATAAAACCATTAGTTTCAAGTAGTGGTTGTTAGGATTTGGAAAATCCAAGTATTAAAGTGTAGGTCACCTCAAGTATATGTAATCGTTAGAAAGCTCGTAGTCGTAGCTATTTTATATTAAGTAGTATTTAGTTAAGTACCACCGTGGAGGACTGGACGGGTCTTTACCCACCGTATGCCTCGATCCACATGCCCGATAGGTGGCGTATTTATGTAAAGATTATAATACTCTCTACCTCCCAAGGTAGAGAGTTGGAGCTCATAATAAGATTTTTCTTTCTCTCACTAAAGTTCCCTAAAACTCTAACTTTCTCTAGAACTCATCTTGTACGCCTACTTTGGTTATGGTTTGATGTGTATGTGAACCAATATGTTACAAATGGTATCAAGAGCCATGGTTTGATCATCTCACATATTCTTGGATTTCTAGTGGTTTTTAGATGGTTTTAGAGTTTGAAAAGTTTAGTGGTTTTTGCATCATTTGGATCATTTCTAGTGTTAAAGTTTGAATCTTGGGTGTATTTTGTGTTTAGAATCATTGTATGTGCTTGGGTTTTGATTTGGTAAGTTTGATTCATCGTGGTTGGGTTGGTTTTGGATTGAAAAGTGGTGTTTGTGAGATTTTCTAGCTAGCGACTGAGCCACGCATTCTTTTTCTAGCTAGCGACTTGCTTTGTAAGTTGTTAGCGAGTTGTAGTTTAAGTTCTTAGCGACTTGCTTAGCGACTTGCCTATTGAGACAAGCCGACAAACAAGACACTTAGTGGATTCTCCACCACTAGTAGCGACTGTGAAAGTTAGCGATTTGTACTTAAGTTTGTTAGCGATTTGGTGTTAGCGATTTGGCGCTTAGCGAGTCGCTATTTAGCGACTTGATAACTTAGCGACTTGGTGCTTAGCGAGTTGTTCTTTAGCGACTGACCGTGTCTTAGCGACTTGGCATTATAGTGACTTGCTATTTAGCAACTTGGTGGTTAGCGACTTGCTTCAAGGTTTCTTAGCGACTTGGTTGATTTTTGCTGGTAATACGGTTTTCTCTTGATTTAGTAAAATCTCGTGAAAGAATCTATTTCCCGCTTAATCATAGAGTTTTAAATCCCGTGTAATATGTTAACATGTCTACCAACGCACCTACAATCATCTCCACTATTGCCGAGGATGTTCAAGAAGTCGTTCGTGATACTGGCCCACCCATGCTCGATGTAACCGACTACCACTTTGGGCTCAAAGAATTAGATTGTACTGCCTTGAAAGGAAAATGGGTCAACATTCTCAAATCGATTGATGAAGGACCTTATCGATTGAGACTACAAGAGACTTAATTGATACAAATTGCAGATGGAACAATGATCTATGGAATAGATGCACCAAAGACTTATGATGAGCTCGATGATAAGGAGAAAAGAGATTCGATGTCGATATCGTGGCTTCTAACATCATACTTCAAGGTCTTCCAAAAGATATCTAAGTCGATCAATCACAACACCGGCCAAGCAGCAGGGATAATGTCAAGATGCTTCTCTCGTGTTCGAACTTACTATGGAAGACAGAGAACCACAACTCTATGATGAATTTGAGCACTTCAAGATGAAACCGTATGAGAGTGTCTATGAGTATTACGTGAGATTCCACAAGCTCATGAATGATATGAGAAACATCGAATGACTATGCCAAACATTCACCGAACTCAAAGTTTCAGAACAACATGAACCCGAATGGCACAAGTTTGTCACCCTATGAAGCTAACCAAAGGATTGAAGAATACAAACTATGAGCAACTCTATGCCTTCCTTCTTCGTAATGAGAGACATGCTATGTTTGAAAAAGGATTCTTAATCGCCAAAACCAACTGTGGAGACATAAGCTCATCAAATGATTCAACCGCTTTCTACTCAAACATTGAATTACCACCAAAGCATCTCAAGTTATACCCATGGGTAATGGTAATCACAAACTCATTCCCGATCCAATGTTCAAACAAGCCGATGCCGATGCACACGTGAAACTTCATTAATCAACCGGCCTCATGATCAACAAAACATGAACTCTCTCCCATACACTAACAACAACCTCGTAACAAAGATCTAATCTACACAATCAAGCCACCGCCGAGATGGAAAGGTTATGGTACAACCAGCTCAAGAAAGGCAGATGAACAAGGAAGAGGTAGAGTTGATAGAGGGTATGTGGCAAATCGTATTAGGGAAGGAATGGAAATCAAGGACAAGTAAAGCCGATCAAGTGTTACAACCGCTGTGGTGAGGACATATTGCAAGGAACTCGACATCGCCAAAACGCCTCGTAATGCCGAGTACTTGTGGATAAGATGTTGCTAGTGCAAGCTCGTGACAATGGAGCAATTTTGGATGAAGAGGAGTTACTGCTTTTGTCAAGGGAATGCTGTGACATATGATGCCGATGTTGATGAACACCAATTCAGAGATAGGTCATAATCATTAGAATGCCTTTCAAGTAGCCGACATGATGCATTCGACTGATGTAGATGAAGAACCCATCGCCAAATAATCTTCATGGCTAGCATCTCACCTATGGTTTCTCCAAAGGTCTCTCCTCCACAACAAACCGGTCCATCCAAAGACAAAATCATTTCGTAGGTATTAAAACTATATGATAATGTTGATGAGTGAAAGATGCATAATGAAGTACAATCTCTTGAAACTTATGAATCGATATTGATGACGAGGTAATAGCAATATTGTCCCATATGATCAATATGTGAAGCAAAGTGAAAGTAAGGTTGTACCAAGTAATGCATCCTCCGCAATCAATGATGACTATGTTTTTGATGAATTCACCGATGTGCCTCGATGATTCCGTTGTCTCCGAACCGAATGCCTATAAAGAACGTGTTGCTATCTATGAACAACATGCTAAATTTGAGTTGACCACCCGAAAGCGTGAAATGGATGACCAAATGCGCATAATTATTAGAAAAAGTAATTTTAGAGAAGAAATATTAAACAAGAGTTAAACTCCTTACAAGAAAAGCTTTCTAAAACTACTAAGCAAAAACAAGAACTTCAAGAAAATGTGAAAATGCTTAAGCAAGAATTCAATGCTAAGGAATCAAAACTTTTGAATGATTTTTCTAATCAAAACTTTGAAAACAAGCTTGAGAATAAATTGTACGACAAGGAACACCATTCGACCGCTCACATGATCACTAAGCATGTAGTCTTAAGCGATAAGCATAGCATTCCCTTGTTGAGGAACCAAATCCAGAGGTCATTAAAAGGCTAGAAGTGCTCATAAGGTAATTTATGATGGCAATGAAATCCTTAAGCCTAGACAGAAACCTAGTTGCTACGAGTGCAATCGAGGAAGATAAGAAATCGATGAAGTCACTAGGAGAAGATGAACAAGAAACTAGATGATCCTAAATGTAAAGAGAAGAAAATATCTATCATACCCCATGATTACAAAAAGGAGAATTGATTTCTTAAACATGTTTAAGCCTCAAACGTTGTTAACTCCCTAACAAGTGTTCGAAAAGGATTTAGATAAGCAAAAGCGTAGAATCTTGTTGTTACAAACCTCCCTTAGGAAAATGCCTTCACGATCACAGTATCCTCCAAATACATCAATGCATCTAGTTCCTAGAACCATTGCCACTAAAAGCAAGACCTTAATCACCAATATGTCATATTTCAATTATTTGTTGATTTTGAGAAAACTTGTAAGAAAAGGATCACACCCATCGGGATAATCAAGGGAAAGGGTTTTGAGCAAACTAAAGAATGCTATTTAACCGAGGTCGCCTTTCTTTAAACAATTAAAAGGTCAATTTGAGAGTCTTAAAAAGGGATGGACTTAGATATTAAAGAAATGGAAAAGGAATTTGATGCGATGATTGTCGAGGTTAGTGACTATGAGCGAGAACTAAAATATAATGAGATTGAGAGGAAGAACTTGCATACCTTGAATGAGACTCTTATTTCGAATGTATTGCTCAAGATGTGTTTTACATCGCTACAAATTGTTCCATTAATGCTTCTCAATTTCATGAATTATCCGTTGTCAGAAACCCGAAAATATAAAATCAATAAAGACTAAAATACCCTTGAACTAAAATTTATAAAATACGAAATATATTTATAACATTTAAGGAATTAAAAGATTAACTCATGAATACTTAAAACCTAACTAAAATATATTACGAATTGATTTTGGTACGATCAAGAATTAAAGTTTCAGAATGATTTGGGTCGTGATTGTTTGTGTTCATGAGCCAAGGGTCAAGCCCAATGGTGGCGTGGTGATGGTGATTCGCTTGGACCCAAAACCCAAACCCAATTACTTTCCTAGTTTAACTCAAATACTACAACTATATATACCATACATAATCATAAGTTTGGAACCCTAGTTATTTTGCTCTTCTTTTCTTTTTCTCCTATTCGCCGAAAGATAGACAAACACCCTTGGTGTCGATTTTGCTCAATCAAGTGAAGGTATATCGCTTATTTGTCTTCCTTTAACGTACTTTGCATGTATATGTCAAGTTATATTTTGTTTCACGCTGCTTTTGTTTCTTTTCTTTGTGGCCGAGAGGTGTGAACCAAACAAGAGAAACCCTAACTAAGTTAACCTAGTGACTAATTAAGAGTTGGATATGTAAGATGTAATAATGAATCGAGTTATGTTTGTGTCGCTTTAATAATGGCCGAACCATATGAGTTTTGGACCTAACCATGTTTAGTTTTCTAATAATGAATATAACTTAATAACTTGAATATGTAAAGTAAGAAGATGAGCTAAGACTAGTGTTAAACCCTAATTTGAATCGAAAGTTACATATAAGATTTGAAGATACATTAATTAAGTAAAGGTTATATTAACGTAAACCCTAGTTTTGACATGTTAATTTAGTGTTATGCTAAACCCTAATAGAGTAAATGTGTAAGTAATATGAGTAATAAGTAACTTATATGTCACATAAAATCATAAACGTAGGTGAAACATAAAAGGAAAGAGTATTATGTGACGTGTTAGGTTAAGTAACTAGTCATTAAAAGACGAACATGTAAGTTAATGCGATTAATGAGACATTAAAGAATGAGAAACCCTAAACTTTAATAAAAGACATATAAACCCTAATTTACGATATTAATATTAAAACATTTAAGTCTCATTTAATTATGGAAACCCTAAAATATTAAAGGATCATTTTGACGATTATGGAATCATTAATAATATACTACATTAATGTATATAGGTTCCGTGAAGAAGGAGTAATTCTTTGTTTCCTGCTTCGACTTTTGATCTTTTGTTTTCGAATAAGGTACGGATATTCGACCTTTTCAAGAAAGGTTTCAGATACGCTTTTTCGCTTTCATATTAGGATTTCCTAAGCCTTTGCTATGAACCCTAATGTGTCTATTTGAGTTGTGGGTTTATCCGAACTTTGATTTTGAATCATAAACCATTTGATTTTGAACTATATGATATGAAGACTTTGATTTTGAAAACATGATTAAACATTTGATAAAATATGATCTATGTCGCTTATGACATTCTTATTTGACCTCGATAGTTTGACACCCGAGCCAATTATTAACTAGTCATGGGGTTCCATGTCCGTGTCAAGAATGCACTTCGACATGACTCTAGGGCGAGAGAGTGATGTTCGCCACGCCCTTATCTCGTTATCTCGTATGAGCTCAATTTGAATTATATTATTAATATCTGCGTCATGGGCGATGGATGCATCCTAGATCCGTTATATGTCATATATTATCTCGTTATCTCGTTATATGTTATCGATGATTGATGCCGCGCGCATGCACGCCCTTCATAACTCCGTAGGTCTCCCTACAATTGTTGCCTTATGTGATTATGATATGTTTCGATATGGCATATGTGTCCGGGCTCGAGGTAGTTAGCTATAAAACTTATTCGTATATTCAATTATCTTTTGAAATGAATATGACTTCACCGCTTTTCTTTCACTTTATTTTGTATTCGCTCGCTTCGTATTCGCTTTGCTTGTATATCTGCTCACCGGCTTTTGAAGCTCACCGCACTTTTCTTTTCTTCCGCATGTATTTAAGCATTGAGCCGGGTATTGCTTTGGGACGAGTCTTGAGTGGACTTACCTTAGAGATTTAGCTTTGATCTTATGATGCCATTTAGACTTTATGTTTTAGACATTTCATTTGGAGTTTATTTTCACTGGGACCTATGTATTGAAGTCTTTTGACTTGGATTATTTCCATATTTATGTTGAATATTTCTTTGGTTTATATGTTTGCTTTGATATGACACCATTACTTGTGATTCCTTTACCCTTGTGGGGTGGGCGCTACAATTTATGGTATCGAGCCTGTGTTTACGACTTGTAGTCGGGACCTGTGACATATGGAGCCTAGGTTTCGAGACCTTAGAGTTTAGGATTTGACCCGTGAGGATTTGGGTAGACTTTAGGATTCCTTCGCACTTCCATTTCGTGATCTTACCTTGTTCATTTTGCTAATCGCTTAGATGGTTCGAACTCGTACACCGGTGGCGCAGATGGAGACGATGATGTCATAATATGGATGCTGCGATTGCGAATGCTCTCAACTCTCTTTTCCCTGGTTCGACTACACCCGAGATGATGGAGCAGTGATCAACAACATTCGAATCGAATGGTGCCGGGTAGTGGTGGAGGAAATCAACCCGTCGGTATTCACACTTGGCTCGAGCGCTTTGGTGTCAAGCCTCTTTCGCTTAGCACCGCCGCTACTCCCATCGAGGCCGAGGACCTGATCACCATATTGAGAAGTCGTTTGAAGTATCGGGTTGTGGAGACGAGTTTAAGACTCGTTTGCTTCATTCAAATTGGAAGGTGATGCTTGAGTTGGTGGAAGCGCCAAACAAGCAAGAGGAGGAGACGCTTTTCGTCGACTTGTACTTGGACCGAGTTTTGACTATCTTCTATAACCGCATTTCCCGATGCCGAGCAAGAAAGGTATGAGAGGATTATCAGCGATCTACCGCTTGATCATGAGAACTCTAATGAGTACATGAGTAGGTTTATGAGGTTGGTGAGTTTTGTTGGAGTGATTGCGGAGATGGTAGGCGTCAAGCTAAGCACTTCAAGCCGGGACCAAGAAGGGGTGTTGGACCGATTGCTTAATATCGAGTATGAAATGTGTCGGCCGCAATGACGCACTGAACATTGAGATCTTCATGAGGTTTCGGTTCTAACAAGCGAATCGCGATGGTGATCGGATTCAAGGTAGGACTCAAGGTAATGACTATAAGGGAAACTCGGTAGGAGTTATGATTCGAGAGGTCAAGTGGATAGGAGTTATGATCACGGGTCACGGAAGGAATGTTGACATCATGCCTCGAGACGAGGGTCAAGATAATAGAAATGCCGGTAGGAATGGAAGTGATCGTCGTAACCAAGGTAACAATAACCAATATAACAGGATCACCAACTAGAGGAACAAATCGTGGTCGCGTCAGATCTTCTAGTCGCAGAGGAAAGTCAAGTTTTGCCACCCCACCTATTTGTACTACTTGTGGAAAGGCTCATCCAGGCAAGTGTTTCAAGGCCACCGTGGATGTTTTGGTTGTGGTTCCACTACTCACAAGATTAAGGATTGCCCTAAGAAGAATCCGCAGCCTCGAAACTATATCGTCACCGACTACCATCGGACGGTTTATGCTACTACCGTAACTCAAAGCGGAGCGAACTTCGTGTACCATTACGCACTCTTTTCATTGATGATTTTGTCGTCTTCGCTTTATTTGATAATCGCGCCACACACCCATTATATCTATCACATCCGCTAAGAAACTTAATATGAAGCCCAAACTGCTAACAAATCACTTATCGATTTCACGCCTATGAAAAATCATGCGATCATTGATCGAATATGTTAAGTGTCCTCTTCGTTTTGATGATCGATTCGCTTGCAAACTGTATCCTCTCAATATGGTCGACTTTGATATCATTCTAGGCATGGATTGGTTGGCTTACCATAGAGCTTCAATCGATCGCCATGCTAGAACGGTGATCTTTGGAGACGAAACATCCTCGAATTCGCTTATCACGGTTCTCAACCCTTAAACTGCTAAGCTCATTTCCGCGCATGAAGGCACGGATCATGATTGCTCATGGGTGCCAAGGTTTTCTAGCATCCGTTATGACACATCTTTGGAGAGTCCTAACATTGATAGTCTTTCGCTGTTTGCGAATTTGCCGACGTTTTTCGATGAACTCCCCGGACTTCCCCACCGAGAAGTTGAGTTTAGCATTGAGTTAATTCCCGTGCCGAACCGATTTCAAGGCTCCGTATCGTATGGCACCGTGAGAACCAAGGAGTCAAGGAACAAATGCAAGAGATGATAGAAAGTGGATTTATTCGCCCAAGAGTTTCTCCATGGGTGCACTGCCTTGTTTGTAAAGAAGAAGGATGGAAGCATGCGCTCATGTATCGACTATCGTGAACTCAATCGACATTATTCAGAATCGTTATCCTTTGCCGCGATAGGCGATTTGTTTGATCAACCGCAAGGAGCTAAGTTCTTTTCAAGATCGACCGAGGTCCGCTACCATCGCCACGTGTGAAGGAGCAAGATGTTCCTAAGACCGCTTCGCACTGATATGGTCATTACGAATTTCTAGTTATGCCTTTTGGTTTGACCAATGCGCCTCTTGTGTTTATGGACCCGATGAATCGTGTTTTCCATGAGTTTCTCGACAAGTTCGTTATTGTTTTCATCGATGACATTTTGGTTTACTCTAAGTCCAAGAAGAGCATGAAGAACATCTTCAGATAGTTTTGGAGATTTTGAGGAAGAAGAAGTTGTACGCCAAATTTTCGGCGCGAATTTTGGTTGAGACAAGTTGCTTTCCTTGGTCATATCGTATCACCGATGGTATAACCATGGATCCGCTCTAAAGTTGAGGCTATCACTAAATGGCCAAGACCTACGACAAGAATCGAGGTCGAGTTTTCTTGGACTTCACGGTTACTATAGACGTTTTGTTGAAGGTTTCTCTCGCTAGCTCTACCCCTAACCCAACTGATGAGAAAAGGTGAAAAGTTTGTATGGACGGATGAACGAGAGAAGAGTTTTGAAGAGTTGAAGCGAGATTGGTGTCGGCTCTATTTTGACTCTTCCAACTGGTTCAAGGATTTCAAATCTACACGATGCATCTAAGAAAGGATTAGGTCAGTTTTGATGCAACATGGAAAGGTAATAGCTTATGCTTCGAGGCGCCTAAAACCTTATGAGAGAATTACCCAACTCATGATCTTGAGTTAGTCATGCGGTGTGTTTGCGTGAAGATCCGAGACATTACTTGTATGGAGAGACGGTGATATATTCATCGATCATAAGAGTCTCAAGTATATTTTCACCGTATGAACTTAACATGAGACAAAGAAGATGGTTAGAACTTAAGGATTATGACACCAACATTCAAGACCATCCGTGGGTTAACGAGTTGCCGACGACTTAGCCGGAAATCGTGCATTCTTAAGCAGTATCAAGATTGAGCCTAGGATTTTGCGTGACTTAGAGAGTTTGATGTTGAGATGCGTACGAGGTTTTGATGGATACCGGGCTAGTATGAAGGTGGAGTCGAACCTTATATCGCAAATTAAAGAAGCTCGTAAAGATGACGTGAGTCGTGGGTGGTGCAAAATGTTGAAGAAGGTAAGGACGGAGTTTAAGGTTGATAATGACGGTATTGTATGGTGTGGAGATAGGCTTTGGTTCCCAATGATCGTGTACTTCGTGAGAAAGTTATGATCAAGCTCATAGTTCTCCTTTCACTATTCATCCCGGTTCTACCAAGATGTATAGGGATTTGAAACAAGATTTTGGTGGAACGGCATGAAGCAAGATGTGGCGACATTTGTGTCGAAATGTATGATTTGTCGCAAAGTTAAGATTGAACATCGTAGGGCTAGTGGATTGTTACAACCATTGGATATTCCAACATGGAAGCTGGATAAGATATCTATGGATTTTGTGATCGGATTACCTCTTACTAGGAAGAAACATGATGCGATTTGGTGGTTGTTGATCGCTAACCAAGTCTCGCTCATTTCTTGCCAATCGTGAAGGATTATGGTATTGGTAAATCATGAGATTTTTCAAAGAAGAGATCGTTAGACTTCATGGTACTCCGACATCTATTGTGTCCGATAGAGATCCGCTGCTTTACTTCTCGCTTCGGAAGGGTTTGCGAAAGCTTGGGGTACTCGACTTAACTTTAGTACGGATTTCATCCTCAAACAGATGGTCACCGAGAGGACTATACTGCACCTTAGAGGATATGCTAAAGGCTTGTGCTTTAGAATGGACCGGCAATGGGATGAATATTTGTGTTTAGTAGAGTTTGCCTATAACAACAGTTGGCATGCTAGCATTAAGGCGGCGCCGCTTGAACTTCTTTATGGAAGGAAATGTAGAGCACCTATTTGTTTGGATGAAGTAGGTGAGCGCTTGATCAAGGACCTAAATGATCGAGATCACTAATGAGAAAGTAGTCGTGGCTAGAGAGAAATTGAAGGAAGCTAGGTCTCGCTGTAAAAGTTATGCCGATAAGCATCGCCGTGATTTAGAATTTCGCTCGAGATCGTGTGTTTTTGAAAGTTTCACCGCTTAGAGGTGTGAAACGCTTTGGAATCAAGGGCAAGCTTAGTCCTCGATTTATTGGACCATTTGAGATTCTAGAACCATAGAGAAGTTTCAGATCGCTTAGCACTTCCGCCCGCCATCGCATGTTCATGACGCTTCCATGTATCACCCTAAGGGGATACAACTATCATCCGTTACACGCTGCTTCTTATCCGCTTGATCAAATTCAACCGATATGTCTTTATCTCAAGAACCGTGGCTATTCGAAAGACAAGAAAGAGTTATGAGGAATAAAGTTATTCCATTCGTTAAGATTTTGTGGAAAATCATCCCGAACGCGAGGCTACTGGGAAACCGAGGAGTCGATGCGTGTTAGTTACCCTCATTTCTTTGAATAGTTTGGTATGTTCTCATTTCGCTCGCTTTCTTTTTCATTTCGTTTCATTCAATTTTCGAGGACTAAAATTTTCTTTAGAGGAAGAATTGTAAAACCCGAAAATATAAAATCAATAAAGACTAAAATACCCTTGAACTAAAATTTATAAAATACGAAATATATTTATAACATTTAAGGAATTAAAAGATTAACTTGCGAATACTTAAAACCTAACTAAAATATATTACGAATTGATTTTGGTACGACAAAGAATTAAAGTTTCAGAAATGATTTGGGTCGTGATTGTTTGTGTTCATGAGCCAAGGGTCAAGCCCAATGGTGGCGTGGTGATGGTGATTCGGTTGGACCCAAAACCCAAACCCAATTACTTTCCTAGTTTAACTCAAATACTACAACTATATATACCATACATAATCATAAGTTTGGAACCCTAGTTATTTTGCTCTTCTTTTCTTTTTCTCCCTATTCGCCGAAAGATAGACAAACACCCTTGGTGTCGATTTTGCTCAATCAAGTGAAGGTATATCGCTTATTTGTCTTCCTTTAACGTATTTTGCATGTATATGTCAAGTTATATTTTGTTTCGTCGCTGCTTTGTTTCTTTTCTTTTGTGGCGAGAGTGAACCAAACAAGAGAAACCCTAACTAAGTTAACCTAGTGACTAATTAAGAGTTGATATGTAAGATGTAATAATGAATCGAGTTATGTTTGTGTCGCTTTAATAATGGCCAACCATATGAGTTTTGGACCGAACCATGTTTAGTTTTCGAATAATGAATATAACTTAATAACTTGAATATGTAAAGTAAGAAGATGAGCTAAGACTAGTGTTAAACCCTAATTTGAATCGAGTTACATATAAGATTCAAGATACATTAATTAAGTAAAGGTTATATTAACGTAAACCCTAGTTTTGACATGTTAATTTAGTGTTATGCTAAACCCTAATAGAGTAAATGTGTAAGTAATATGAGTAATAAGTAACTTATATGTCACATAAAATCATAAACGTAGGGTGAAACATAAAAGGAAAGAGTATTATGTGACGTGTTAGGTTAAGTAACTAGTCATTAAAAGACGTAACATGTAAGTTAATGCGATTAATGAGACATTAAAGAATGAGAAACCCTAAACTTTAATAAAAGACATATAAACCCTAATTTACGATATTAATATTAAAACATTTAAGTCTCATTTAATTATGGAAACCCTAAAATATTAAAGGATCATTTTGACGATTATGGAATCATTAATAATATACGACATTAATGTATATAGGTTCCGTGAAGAAGGAGTAATTTTTGTTTCCTGTTTCGACTTTTGATCTTTTGTTTTCAATAAGGTACGGATATTCGACCTTTTCAAGAAAGGTTTCAGATACGCTTTTCGTTTTCATATTAGGATTTCCTAAGCCTTTGCTATGAACCCTAATGTGTCTATTTGAGCTGTGGTTTATCTGAACTTTGATTTTTGAATCATAAACCATTTGATTTTGAACTATATGATATGAAGACTTTGATTTTGAAAACATGATTAAACATTTGATAAAATATGATCTATGTCAGTTATGACATTCTTATTTGACCTCGATAGTTTGACACCGAGCCAATTATTAACTAGTCATGGGGTTCCATGTCCGTGTCAAGAATGCACTTCGACACGACTCTAGGGCGAGAGTGATGTTCGCCACGCCCCTTATCTCGTTATCTCATGAGCTCAATTTGAATTATATTATTAATATCTCGTCGCGGGCGATGGATGCATCCTAGATCCGTTATATGTCATATATTATCTGTTATCTCATATATGTTATCCGATGATTGATGCGCGCATGCACGCCCTTCATAACTCGTAGGTCTCCCTACAATTGTTGCCTTATGTGATTATGATATGTTTCGATATGGCATATGTGTCGGGCTCGAGGTAGTTAGCTATAAAACTTATTCGATATTCCGAATTATCTTTTGAAATGAATATGACTTCACCGTTTTTCTTTCACTTTATTTTGTATTCGCTCGCTTCGTATTCGCTTTTGCTTGTATATCTGCTCACCTGGCTTTTGAAGCTCACCAAGACTTTTCTTTTCTTCCGCGGTATTTAAGCATCGAGCTGGGTATTGCTTTGGGATGAGTCTTGAGTGGACTTACCTTAGAGATTTAGCTTTGATCTTATGATGCCATTTAGACTTTATGTTTTAGACATTTCATTTGGAGTTTATTTTCACTGGGACCTATGTATTGAAGTCTTTTGACTTGGATTATTTCCATATTTATGTTGAAGATTTCTTTTGGTTTATATGTTTGCTTTGATATGACACCATTACTTGTGATTCCTTTACCCTCGTGGGTCTGGGCGTTACAGCTGTTCGAAAGTCTCCCATGATCGTGTCATTGAGCTTGAAAAACTAACTCTAAACCGCATAATAAGGTTGAACAGATGATCATGATAACCTCGTAAAATGCTTTCTAAATTGAAGTCGAGCATCTTGCTTTGCAATTAAAATATCAACATCCGAAGAAAATGTTAAAACCTCAAATATCAAGACATCCTTGGATGTTCCCGAATTTGATGCCGCTTTTGAAATTAGCAAACGCGATGAATGATTCGAGCTCATTGTAACACGATCGTAAAGTTGAAAGCCCAAATTTCTTAATTAAAGGGTGAAATGAACAATGCGACCGGCTCCCAAATACCTCCTCCTTTAGATTCTCTGAATTCTCAAAATTTTCATCTTCAAAACTTGGTCAATGCTTTACAAAAGGAAAATGAGAGTTTTCTAGAAGAAAATGAAAAGGTTAAACGCTATTTCAATTAGTTATTCGAGTCAATAAAAGTCACTGTAATAAAAATAATGAACAAATAACTTCATTGTAAAAGGAAATTGAGAATCAAGAGTCGTAAAAGGGAAAATGCCAATGACCAATGGGGAGAATGGTGCATCAAAGTTGCATGGTGGTAATAAATATGCTTTGGTCAGAAATATGTTCCTCCTCATGTTAGAATAACAAACTTGCCATTCAAACATATTTCATACCTTAAGGATAGTCTAGAATGTCTCCGTGAGATTGTAGAAGAGGATAAGTTAGAGAAACCACTTGATAATGCAATTGGCCATGCATGCTTATATGCCAAACGATCTCAAGAACTTCTAGAATGCTTAATTACAATATGCCCTAAATCCCTAGGTGAGCAAGTCAATCCTCGATACCGCTCTATGCCTAATGCCAAGTATACAAGTCATTCAATGCCCAATGTTATGAATGCGAACTTTAGTAGCCTTCAAATAGTTCAGATCCCAAGACCTCCAAGAGTTAAGAAAGTGAACCTCAAGGTGCCTTCGAATAGTTCACATCCCAAAGACATCAAAACAGAAAGGAAAAAGTAGAAACCAACTAATGTTCCTGCCTCTACAGAGTAATCATGACATTAAAGCGAGCAGTCAAAGTCTCAAGGCAATACAAGGAATGATAGGACCTCGCAAGCTAAGAATGCATTGGAAGAAAGTAGAAGATCACCGTAGGGAGAATTTGAATAAAACGAATTGTGTTGATTCTAGTGTTAGCTCTAAGCATACTGTAATTAATGCGAATTCTACTACTTTTGGCAAAATATGTAATGATGATTGCGTGGTTTCGTTATTAATCTTGAATGTGGTATGAATGATTTGTCTAAAGTCATAAATGCTCGCTAAAACCGTTAATGTTAAAATCAAGCTAAGAAGGCTAAAAGGCAAAAGCGAAAGAAAGTTAGAAAACAAGGAAACCCACAGGAAGAACATTTAGTAAGATAGGTTATCAATGGATACCTTTTGGCCATAGGTTAATCAGCAATGCCCACTAGAAAATGGATGCTCACGTAGAATTATTCCTTAAAGTGAACATACTTTGAATAGGTCAAATACGGATACTAGCATCGCATCTATTTCTAATGTTTCCATTGCTTCTATTTCTAATACGGGTGTTTCTATTTCGATGCGGGAGTTCCAATCATCACACTAACCAAATGGAACCCATTCTTGCATGAGGATCCCAATTATCCGCTTATCCATTCTTGTCTCAGGTTCAACCGCAGATCGCTCAAATCGCTCTGTGGTACCGGACTCGTGCTTTTCCAAGCATATGACCGAGACCGGTCATGCTCATGAACTTTGTGAGTAAATTCATCGAGACGCTTAGATTCGGAACCACCATTTTGGAGCTATTATGGGTTATGGAGATTATGTGGTTGGTAAAAGTGTAATTTCGTGGTATATTATGTGGAAGGTCTTGGTCATAATTTGTTCTCTCTTGGTCAATTATGTGATTCCGATCTAGAAGTGGCTTTTAGAAAACATACTTGTTTCATTAGAGAACTTGATGGTGTGGAATTATTAAGAGGTACTGAGGTTCAAACCTATACACCATCTCTATCGATGACATGATGAAGTCTTCTCCAATCGCTTGCTTGTCAAAGGCTTCTAAAACAAAGTCTTGGTTATGGCATCGCCGCCTCAATCACTCGAACTTCGCACCATAAACAATCTTTCCGTAAAGGATCTTGTCGAGGCTTACCCAGATTAAATTATGAAAAGATCATCTTTGTTCACCACCAATTGGGAAAAAGCACCTAAATATACCCACAAACTCAGAATGGAAGTTCTTCATACCCTTCATATGGATCTATGCGACCAATGAGAGTGCAAACGATAAATGGAAGAAATACATTCTAGTAGTTGTTGATGACTACTCTCGATTTACTTGGGTAAAGTTTTGAGGACAAAGGATGAAACTCCGTGATGTCATCATCAAACTAATCAAATGATTCGCCGACTCAACAATACAATGTAATTGTTCAAATGCATAATGGCACGTAGTTTGTTAACAAAGACTTAATTCGCTTTTATGAAAGTGTTGGAATCACCATCAAAGAAGTGTTCCACGAACTCCTCAACGTAACGGTGTAGTTGAAAGACTAAATCGAACTCTTGTAGAAGCCGCAAGAACAATGCTAATTTATTCAAAGGTTCCAATGTTTCTATGAGATGAAGCCATTGCCACCGCTTGCTACACCCAAAATCGCTCCTTTATACACACGCCTCATGGAAAAACTCCATATGAACTTGTTCATAAATGAAACTCGATCTCCTACCTTCGCGTGTTTGGTGCCTTGTGCTATCTAACGAATGACGGTCAAGACTTAGGAAAATTAAGAGCACAGCAGATATTGAGTTTTGTTGGTTATGCACCAAACAAGAAGGGTTACGAATCTACAACAAGAGAACCCGAAATATCATGGAAACAATTCACGTTACGCTCGATGAGTCGACCGGTCAAATGGATCCCGGACAATCCAGCCGACCCGCACTTCAAAATAAATTCCATTGGTTCATCCTTGTACCAAATTCTCTCCAAAGAACTCCATATGTACCTCCAATCAAGATGATGTGAAGAAATTGTTTGATCCGATGTTTGATGAACACTATGAGCCAAGTGCTAATGATATGTCAATTCCTACAACAGAGGTCGCCATATCCCTATGAATGAAGTCAATCCTTCCGCCTCAATATCACTAAGTCAAGAAGCGCGCACGATCACTCGACTCAAACAAATCATCAATCTTCAAATGTACATCATGGAACTGCTTCGCATCAATGATGAAGTTAATCCTTTGCTACCCTCAAGATGCTCCATTTGAAAACATATTTGCTCCTCGAATCAACATCGAACCATCTTCTTCGTGAGACATCGACTCTGCTACTTCAATCCCTCAACAATGACCACATGAACACCTCGTAAAATAGACTCACGATCATCCATTAGACAACATCATTGGAAATCCTCTCGCCCAAGATCCACACGAAACAACTCGGCAACCGATGCCTTATGGTGCTTCTTCAACTCCGTACTCTAAGATCGAACCAAAAGATGTTAAACCGCCATGAATGAAGACAATTGGTTCAATGCTATGCAAGAAGAAATTCATGAGTTTGATCGATTTGATGTATGGGAATTAGTGCATGCTCCAGATTTTGCTATGATCATTGCTCTAAAATGGATCTTCAAAGTGAAACTTGATGAGCATGGTGATGTGTTAAAGAACAAGGCTCGATTGGTTGCAAAAGAATACCGCCAAGAGGAGGGTATTGACTTTGAAGAATCATTTGCCCTGCTGTTCGTATCGAGGCAATCGTAATATTCTTGGCTAATGCCGCAAGTAAGAACATGATAGTCTATCAAATGGATGTAAAGACGGCATTTCTTAATGGAGATATTAAAGAAGTCGCTCACGCCACCAACCCAAGGCTTTGTGAATCCAGAGCATCCTACTCACGCTTATCGCTTGAAGAAGGCTCTTACGGTTTAAAGCAAGCTCCAAGGCATGGTATGATACGCTATCAAAGTTTCTTCTATCTACTGGATTCAAAAAGGAGCAGCTGATCCTACATTGTTCACCGTAAAGTCGTGCAAACATTTAATTCACGCTCAAATTTATGTTGATGATATCATCTTTGCCTTGATCGACCCCAATGAGTGTGACCGTTTTTCAAATGAAATGGGTTCTAAATTTCAAATGTCAATGATGGGAAAATATCATTTTTCTTGGGATTATAGCTTTCACAAAGTCCCGAGGCATTTTTATAAATCAATCTAAATATGCAAATGAGATCTTAAAGAAATTTGGATTTGTTTCATGTGACACCGCTGACACTCCCATGATTGAGCTGCACTAAGTCGGATGAGGACCACCTGTGGATCATGGTAGATCAAACGAAATATCGTAGTATGATTGATCCCGATGTACCTCACACTAGTAGACCGTACATTTTGTTCATTTGTGTGCATGTGTGCTAGATATCGTGCTGCCTACTAAAAGCACCTTGAAGCGTTAAACGGTCTTCTAGATCTCCAAGGAACCATCAATATGGGACTATGGTACCAAGGACACCGTATGTCACTAATGTACCTATGCAGATGCCGATCATGCAGATGTCAAGATACACGTCAAGCACGTCGGAGGTGCTCATTTTGGATGAGCTTGTGAGTCGGTCGTCAAAAGCAAATGAGTACTTATTTCTCTACAGAGGTCGAATACATAGCCATGTCATCATGTTGTGCTCAAATCCTATGGATGAGATCCCAATTATCTCGACTATGGCTTTGAATTCAACAAAATCCCTCTCATCGTGATAATAAAGTGCTATTGCTCTCATGCAACAATGTTCAACACTCAAGAGCAAAGCACATTGACATTAGACATCATTTCATCCGGAGCAAGTGGAAAACGGTGTGGTGGAACTTTATTTTGTGAAGTCGTAATACCAGCTATGACATCTTCACCAAAGTTTTTCCTAGACAACGCTTTGAGTTTATACTTCCACGACTTGGTCTTAAGAGCCTACAACCTGAAACACTCAAACGCCTTCAAGAGGAAGAAGAGGAGTAAAGGTTTTCTTCATCTATCTCTTGTAAATATTTATTCGAAAAACAAAATACAAAATTATAAAACCTTCAAAATCAAATAGAAAATATAAAACTTTCAAAATCCATAAAATTTGAAAAATCTTCAAAAATATTGTCATTTTGTCATGTTTTTCTCGATTCGATAAATATCTACGGTTTGATGCCGCTATTCAAAGAATGACACGGACTTTAGATGTTGTTCGAATTTTTCTTAAAAAAATAAATAAATAAAAAAATGGGAGAAAGAGAAAAATGGTTTATTGTCATTTCAGCAAGAACCCGCTTTTCAAAGAAAGAAAAGAGCCATGCTTTATCTTGGTTTTCAAATCTAATGCTCGATTCTTTAAACAAATCCTTACTATCTAATGAAAACTAATTGCTTTGAAAATAACTCGACTCTATTTTTGGAAATCATTTGACTTAAAGTGTCAAAATATCTATCTCAATCAACAACTTAGGTCATTGATTGAGGGGAGAATGATTTCAATTAAATTAAAAGTTATGTGTCATTCAATTGCTTTCAAAAGATAATCATGCATGTTTAATCAATGGAGTCCAAAGTCTCAAAATCGATCCTTATCGCTTAAAACGCTTTCATAATCAAGTCACAATTCTCCTTAAAGTTTCCAAATCAATTTAATCTACAGAGATCACAAATCTCAAATGATTTGATAATTGTGATCGGGGGAGAATTTGTGATTTAAATTAGATTTATACTGATAATTCGGTAAATGGTTTTATAAGGATGTACAAGCTCTCCTTCCCACATGTGTCAAACGATTTCAAACTTTTCATGCACATGTTGAGGGGGAGCATCTATCTTAAACCACAAAGATTTGAAACGTGATTGATTTGTCTCTAAGTGCAGGTTCCTTTTAGTATGTGCAAAACTCTTTCAAACCTCAAGGCACATATTGAGGGGGAGCAAATTTTTGAAAACCTCATCCTTCCCCAATATGCTTTATCTACTTGATTTAATCAGGGAAGTGATGATGATATTTTTTAGAAAATGGTAACCAAAGAAGTTAATTCTTCCTCTTGCCTCCGTGTGCAAAGCAATTTCAAATACATGATGCACATGTTGAGGGGGAGCTCTTGTTCTAAAAATATCAAAATCAATTCAGGTACAAAATGCTTTGATAATATATCACAAGTATCTGGATTGATTTTCAAATGGTTTTCAAATTGGTTCTAATGGCGATGAACAATACCAAATAGACCGACCAACTTTACTTTATGTATGGTGATATAAGGATGATAAGGTTAGGTATTTGTTCCCATGATCCGCCGAACCGGAGGGATCTACCGAGGACAATCCACTAGATAGTGTAGAAGTCCTTAGGTATATTGAAAAAGGAGAAAAGTGAGATATGGGAAGAGTGCGGATCGAGACCGAGCTAGTAATCGAATAAACCCAACAAGGTTCTAGTTATGAAGTCTCGGTAAGCACCGGGTTCAAGAATGAAAAGAATTGAATGAGAAAAGGGTGAAAACAAATAGCCTCCAATTATTCAACCTTAGGCGTAAACCGGTTCAATTCATATACTACCGGTGGTTACCAAGGTAACATCGGTATTGAAGACAAGACGCCATGGACCCAAAGGACGACCGCACTTCAACTTCCCAAACCACTCAAGTTCCTCTTAAAAGGACTTGTTTCATTCTCACGGGAACCGACATTATCTATCGACTTTCTCTTAGAGATTGTTGATATTGAAGAAGGAGACCTCTCCCTAGTCTCCGATATAGGATCCAAATATGCACAAATTGAGTCTAGAGCCACGAGATCATCAATAAATCTCATTAGGACACTTTCAATGAAGACTCTGCTTCACACAATGTGGAAAGAGAGATTATATCTGAGTCCCACGATTATCCTTGTGGTATTGCGTAACATCCGAGTGATATGTAAACATATTCACAATGAAGATGGAAAGCCTCGAGCCAACATCAAACAAGCTCCTGGTAGGTGGCATGTGAGATCTATTCAATAGATCAACCATGTGACAACCGAATGAAACAATGGGGCGATTCAATCTTTTGAATCAACTCGGTTCACGATATGGATTGACGGATATCTTTGAAAACCGGTCGTTGTGCTTAAAAACTCCTTTCTCTAGCACATCGATTGTGTACTTATATTTCAAATCAAAAGGTGTTTATGATTGATAATTGATTTTCATTAAAACCTTCACAGACAAAAAACAATTTCTATTGAGCGATACACGATTGTTTTCAAATCTCTTTATCAATCAATGAATCTCAATTACCGGTTCACTCACCCGTGTTGTCTTCTTTGAGACGCTCCGGTTTGAGAACAACTAGATCACCGCGAAACCCTCGTCAAGGAGATTCTTAGGAATCCCACCGATCACAGCAAGATTTGTAATCGATCAACGGGGAACCGTGGGCGTGTACCTCAATTCATAAAAGTGATCAAAGGCACTTTCGCGCTTTATTGCTAATCGCCTTATGCAGCACACCCCACGCTTGCGGTGATCGTAATGAAGCGGTCAATCCATAGCCGCATGCTCACACAACACATTCATCTACAAAGAAATCATGATTAGTGCATCAATGACTCGATATTATCACTCCATGCTTCGCTACGCCGCCAATATCATGAATCAACGAAAGCTTGATACTCTAATAAGAATATATCATGATCCATAATGTGAGCATGTCGGTCCAAATGTCACTACATCACATAATACCAACACCACAATGGATGAGTCGAGATTTATGTGGTCGATGATCTTAAAGTGGCTCAAAACTCAAGATCACGTGGATCGCTTAAAGACCTCCACTCGATTATTCAAACATGCAAAATAAAAATAAAAGACTACGAGCTGCAGAACAAAGAACATGAACAAGAATCCAAGAACAACTTCAATGCAATATCTGTTTGTATTCTATGTAATTGTAATGTGTGTTTGGGGTGACCTCCCTTAGGGGGAGATTGTTATGATTTGGAAAATCCAGGTATTAAAGTGTCGGTCACCTCAAGTATATGTAATCGTTAGAAAGCTCGTAGTCGTAGCTATTTTATATTAAGTAGTATTTAGTTAAGTACCACCGTGGAGGATGGACGGGTCTTTACCCACTGTATGCCTGATCCACAGCCCGATAGGTGGCGATTTATGTAAAGACTATAAATACTCTCTACCTCCCAAGGTAGAGAGTTGGAGCTCATAAGAAGATTTTTCTTTCTCTCACTAAAGTTCCCTAAACCGCAAACTTTCTCTCTCTAGAACTCATCTTGTACGCCTACTTTGGTTATGGTTTGATGTGTATGTGAAATCCAATATGTTACAGTGGTGGTCGTTGCATAGATTGCCCTTCCTTGTAATTTTGAGAACCCATAGTGATCGAAAAGTTTTTAAAATACGGTTTACTTTAAAACTTTTATAAACTTAGCTCTTGATGCCAATTGTGGAAAACTAGAAAGGGGGGGTTGAATAGTTTTGCCGATTTTAAGTTAGTTTCAAAAACTTTAGATTCGATAATATGTGAGATCGTATGGATGTAGAGAAAGTATAGATCTAATGATAAAGCAAGTAAATAAAGTAAAGCAAATGGATAGAAATGACACAACCGATTTATAGTGGTTCGGCTACAAGGACACATTCCTTGCCCTACTCCACTCCCCGAGTCACCTACTCGAGAGTTCAAGCACTATGTCAACAAACTCCTTAAACTTGGCGGAGAAGCCTTCACAACGCTGTTTACACCTTTTTCCGGTACAAAGCTAAATACCGAGTCCGTAACACGGTGGACCAAACCAACACGACTATTACACAACAAATATGTGAATATCAAATACAAGATCTTTGCTACAAAAATCTTGCGGAGGAACAAATCAATCAAGGACCCTTGCTTGGATGACTTAGAATGCTCGTGATCTCGCTTTAGAGAAGGACCTATATGAGAATCACTAAAGAAAGAAAGAAGGAAGTACTCTAGATCAAGTGATCTTTGTTAGAAGAGAATGAGAGTATGAGAGAATTAGTAAGAAGAGGGTGAATTAGAATGAAGAAATGGCTCTCATTTATAGGCAAAATCGCCACTGCTCCCGGATCCCACGGATCCCTCCCACAAGGGATCCGTCGGTGTAATCCTAGGGATCCGTGGACGCCCTCTTGCCCATGGGTTTTTGGTTATGGGTCATGGGTCATGGGTTGGTCCATGGGTATTCTTTAGATTCAATGTATCTAATGAGTACATTGTATCCAGTCAAGTGGGTATGGGTTAGTACCATGGGTTATGAAAATGATCCATGGGTTGTGAGTTTTACCCATCCTAATAAACTATTACAACAAATGATTTATGATGAGTGTCTAAATACTCATCATTTTTGTACAATATAAGCTGCAAAATCATCTGAAAACAATCAGAAACACATCAAAATGATAAAAATATCACAAATCAGTGTTTTATGTGTTTTAAATACAAAAATATCAAAATCAGATGAGAAACGATCAAATTTGCAAAATTGCGCTTTAGTCCCCAAGTTTCAAAAGTTGTCAAAAACAGTCCCTGAGCACATAATTTCAAAAGTAAAGTCACCAAAGGTCCTTTTAAAATCAAAACTTGTCAAATTTAGTCCTTTGGTGAAAAATATCAAAAGTTTGAGAAAATTACAAAAATGGTCCTTCAAGTTTCAAAATTGGCAAAAATGGCCCCAGGAAAATTGCAAAATGGAAATTTTGGTCCTTATACTTTTGGAACTTGTCATTTTCAGCCCTTGGAACAAGTTTGATGAATTGGCAGCTTAGATCCCTTGATTTTCAGATTTACACATTAAGCCCCTATAAGTTTAAAACCCTTTACCTAATTTTGGACCCCTTTCATAACTTTGGACCCCTGTCAATCTGAATTGTGAACCCCCCTTGGATTATTAATACTTGGGTCAACCTTCCCAGTCAAACCAACAGGGCCTTGGCGCCTTTTTCTTCACCCTCCCAACCACCATGACTGCTCACTCTATCTCCCATCCCCCCTCCTCAACCTATCACCATCCTTGTCCCCCCACCTCAACACAACTCCAAGAAACATTTAATGAGCCTTCAATCATCTCACTTAACCCTCCACCTGTCAAATGCCAATTTCCCGCCAAAACCAAATAAACGGCCTAGATCACCTTAAGCCATCCAATGGCTATCAATGGAAGTGGGATTTGCAGAGAGAGAAAGAGAAAGCAACTTGGAACTATAAAAAGAAGGAAGAAAGAGGCAAGAAGCAGTTAGTTAGTTTTTTTAAGCTTTTAAGTATGTCGTTTTTTTAGTTTTATGTTTAATTAAATTCTAGAAGGTAATCTGTTACTTCATTGTACTAAATTCAAGTAACTTTATCAATGTAATGTGTTTTTAACTAGTAATTACAAGTTCTTATTTAAGCTTCAAGTTTTCAGCTTACTGTTACTAATCTCAGTTTCAAACTCTTGTTCATAAGCTCTTAAAAGCTTATTTTTAAACTCAATCTAGCTTATTTAAGCTAATTAAACCTTTTTGTAAGCATATATATCAATTTCAAGCAGAATGGGTCATTGGTCAACAAAAGTCAACTCTTAGGCTCAAACTGGTGTTGGACATGGTTACTGGTGATGCAGCTATGGAAATGGGTTGATTTAGGCCTAGTGGGTTGATAAATAGGTTAGAGATTCTCGTTACTTGGATTCAAGCCATTGTGGCTAAGGATAGTTTGTGAGTTAAATTTAAAGTTTTATTGCATTATCTGCTTTTGCGACTATTAACCGGTTCTAATCTGCTCATTAGGCTTTATTTAAGTTATATTAACTTAGCTTGATCATTACTATATGTTGGTTTAGTAATTTCTTCATTTAATCTTCAAAACAGTTAGTATAGGTGTGTTTGGAATAAATTTATAATCATCCTAATGGTCTATTTAGTGATAGCTTTATATTGGTTTATGTTTGTTAAGTATAATTGAACTCATTTGAGCCTTAATTTGGGTCTGCAAAACCATCAAAGTCAAAAATTTCTTTTATCATCATATGATCCCTAACGTTGGAGTTTTTAACAAAGCAAATTCTTATTTTGTGTTTAAATGTCCTAGATTAAGCTAGCATTAGGTTTATTTCATCTATTAAGTCCATTTTCAGTTCACAAATCAAGATTAAAGCTCAACAAAGTCAACTTTTAAGTTTTGATAAAAAGTCAAAAACTTTGAAAACTCAGTTTTGGGTCAAAAAGGAAGATTTTTCATTCACTCATTTCTGAGCCAATTTTAATGAAAATTGTAGGTTTAGAAAGCTCAGCTGGTCTTGTTTCTTATTAGTATTTTTCCAGAATTTTATCAAATTTTTAGAAGCTCCTAATGAGCTTGGCTTTAGGGTCTTAGTTGCCTGTCAAGCAAGAATCGAGACATTGACACTCGGCTCAGTTTTGTGCAGAGCTTGTATCTAGCTCAATAAAGCTCACTGTGGTCTCTTCTTTGGTTTACAAACTCTCAACCAGGTCTAGTATAAGTTGCAAGTTTTAGTTTTGGTTGCTAGCTTATTTGAGTGCTTTTACTGGGCTTAAAGAGGCACCCTTTCACTTGCTTAAATTAAAATCTCATATACTCAAATCAGATAGCTTGTATTCAGAGTCGTAGCTTGTTGATTCTTGTTCCATTTAAGTTCTTTTAGCTTATTGTAGCTTCCTTATCAGTTTGGTAGCTTTTGGACCCATTTGCTTATTCAAGTGCTTATTTTATAAGCACTTTGATCATCGCCCAAATCCTTCCACACAAGCCCATGTTTTTCCATTTTTCCTAGCTTCCTAGTATTATTTTAGAGTTTTCTTGAATTTTCAGATTTTCCAAGCTTGTTTACTATTTTTCTTAATTTAAATTAGTTTTTAATCATTTTTAAATAGCTTTTAATACAAAAAATTAAGAAAAAGTTACAAAAAATATGTTTTCTATTTTCTTAGGTTAAGATAAATATAAAAGTAATAAAAAGTATTTTTCCATAATTTTCTTAGCTTAAAAAGTAATTTTTAGCATTTTAATTAGTTTTAAATAGTTTTAAATTAAAAATAAATATATAAAAAGTCTAAAAAAATATATTTTCTGTTTTAAAATTAGTTTTATCATATTTTAGATTTTTCTAAGTTATAATTTCATTTTCTAGGTTAATTTTGTATTTTCTTCTATTTTAGTGCATTTTAAATACTTAATAAATAGTTTTAATTAATAATAATTAAATAAATAGTGTTAAAAATAATTTTCTTTTCTATAAATTTTCTATTATTATTAGGATTGTAAAAATGTATTTTCATATTTTAGGATTTATATTGTATAAGTTTCACGCTTTATTTTGTTCGTTTACGCTATTTTTATTTAAACGTAAGTTTTAAGTTTTAGGTTTTAAACGTTCATCACTTTAAATATAGTGATAGCGTTTATTTAATATCTTTTATCTTTTTAATTTTCTTAATTTGTATTTAAGTCGCTTTAATTTATAAACTTTTTCAGTAGTGTAATTATCCATTCAAATCTTTTCTGATCACTATCATTAGTGATCATTCTATCGTCTGATCTAGCGTTTGCACACCATTGAGTCTCCGTGGGACATAACGACCCGGGAATTCACTATATTCCCTGATCTTCATTGCATTTGTGTTTAAGCTGTTTTAAGTCTGTTAGACTTGACGGTTTCTTGAGATCAAAATTTTAGGCGCCATTGCGGGAGGCTTTAGCGTGTGTTTAGCCATTTTCGATCCATTGTTGCACATACCCACCATCCGTAAAAGTTTTTGTAAAGTTATCGAAAAATCCAAAATATTTTCATTCTTTGTTTTTGCAATATGTTTTCAAAATCCAAAATATCCATCTTTACCTCTCACATCTTTTGATTCTACATTTCTTTTACCCTCTATCCATTTGATTCTTTCTATGTCTCATCCTCACCAATTTGGTTGTGAATGGTGTGGGGACCTCAAAATGGTGGAAATTGCCCTGCCAGGCATTGTGAATCCGGAAACGGGTTTGTCTATGACCAAAATCCCTACAATGAAACAACTAATTTCTCAACCAACCCCGCACTATGAGATGGAGACGATTCTTGTGAATTTTATGGGGTCCTCATTATGATTACCAATGTCAATCATGGAATCAAAATTTCTATGAATCGATCCTTGTTATAACACTCCTTGTTTTGACAATTTCCAACCCCACAATTTTCCGTCATTGAACAATTTCCGTCATTGATCAACATCCTCGTGAGAAAAGTATGCTAGAAGAACTTGCGAAGACCAAACGTCTCGCAACGAAAAATCTATGCTAGAATTACTTGAAGAAGAGGAACGAGCCGCTAAGATTCAAAGATGTCTTGAAGAAATACGAATCGAGGAACGAGCACTTGCAAACGCGTGCTCGATGGCTCGCGACTTACATCGACGATGATGATGATAGTGACGATGATGATGAAAGTTTGTCACCGAAACCACACACGAAGAGCCCGTTAACTCTCTAAGTATGGGGACGAGCATCTCAAAGACTATTCCTAAAATGTAATCATCGAATGTTGAGAACCTTATCCCGATCCCAAGTGAGTCCGAGGAATTCTTGACAAAGAGTGTGATGTGTTTTCTCCTCTTACAAATGATCTTGTTGAGACTTTCTCGATTTTGACGATGATTATAGTGATGCCGATTCTTTATATTCTAAAGACATAGAATTTATTGATGCATTACTTCCACATTCGAGATCGCCAACTTAGAAGAGGATGTTGACCATGTTGTTTCCATTAACAATTAATACGACTATCACTAATCCCTTATTCGAATTCGGTTCGAATTTACTCTAAATTCGCTTAATCCAATCTTTGATAGTGATGAGTCCGACACGGAGACTATAATGGACGAGTGCATATTTATAGCCCACGGCACCGCACATGTCCCACCTCCGTATATTCTTCATGAGGAGTTCGCCGTGAACTCACTCATATCATATCTCCATTGGAGTATGATTGTTTGGATGGCAAAATCATGATCGGAGGAGAGAATCTCAATTTGCATAGTTATGACAAATCTTCCCACCCTCCCCACCGAGATGCCTTCCAACCCAAAGAGCTCTCACCGATAAAATCCAAATAAGTGCAATCTGCACTTAATCCCGAGGAAGAAGATCTAGTTATGATTGTTATCATGATCTTCCTTCTTTCTTCACCTACTGGTGACTTCCTCTCTTCTTCACTCGTTCGGGTGAGGACACTATCTTTGACCCCGGCATTTTCATTTATCATTTGTGAGCCGGGTCTTCCTCTCGCATATCTCATCGGTGTGGAACTTTCACGTACTTCAATGTTTATCCAAACATCTTGAATGAAAGTCCGATGGAGATTGTTTCTTCCACTTTGCTTCCCATGAACAAATGAATTGGGTCGAGTCAAGCTAGCGACTCGGTAATCAAAAACAAGAGTGAACATGGGTTTTCACCCGTGTGTTCCACCTAAGTGTGGGAGTGCCCACATGTTATATATATATATATATATATCTCTAAAAAAAAAAAAAAAAAAAAAATCTTCTTTCTAAATAATGGCCGTAATATTTCCTTTCACGTTCTTTGTTTCGGCATAACCGCGGTGACTTTGAATATTGAGGCAATATTCATTTCTAAGTGTGGGGGGAATTCTCACGAATTTCATATATTATCTACTCAATTCCCTGCTTTGGCCAAAATTTTTTTGGAGTAAGTGTTCTACACTTTCTCATTTGGTTATCGATCCGCCATGTCTCGTAAGACAAAAGGATTAGCTAATCCAGAGCAAACGGCTCTTGGTAAAGATTTATCAAATCCGTTTATATGGCTTGCAATTTGCCCAAAATTGTATGGTTTTCACCACCATATCCTAAAAAGTGAAGAGTTGGCTAGCCCGCAAGGTTATGGCTTGTGGTAAAGGCAAGTGAAAATCCATAATTGGTAATCACCACCAAAGATAATTCGATAATTTATCTAAGAGTTGGCTAGTCCGTAAGGTACGGCTTCGGTAAAGACAAAATCAAATCCGTTGAAAGTCGGTGGTTTGCTCAAAATCACATGGTTATCGAAGGTACCATGGTTCTTACTTGAACTAAAACATTTGGCTACTCCGAAGTAATGGCTTTTGGTAAAGAGTTTAAAATCCATTATGTTTTCTCAAATCATTGCTAGGGACTAGCAATATCTCGATGTGGGATTGATGAGTGTCTAAATACTCATCATTTTGTACAATATAAGTTGCAAAATCATCCGAAAACAATCGAAACACATCAAAATGATAAAAATATCACAAATCGTTGTTTTATGTGTTTTAAATGCAAAATATCAAAATCGATGAGAAACGATCAAATTTGCAAAATTGCGCTTTAGTCCCCAAGTTTCAAAAGTTGTCAAAAAGCAGATCCTGAGCACATAATTTCAAAAGTAAAGTCACCAAAGGTCCTTTTAAAATCAAAACTTGTCAAATTTAGTCCTTTGGTGAAAAATATCAAAAGTTTGAGAAAATTACAAAAATGGTCCTTCAAGTTTCAAAATTGGCAGAAATGGCCCCTGGAAAATTGCAAAATGGCAATTTTGGTCCTTATACTTTTGGAACTTGTCATTTTCAGCCCTTGGAACAAGTTTGATGAATTGGCAGCTTAGATCCCTTGATTTTCAGATTTACACATTAAGCCCTATAAGTTTAAAACCCTTTACCTAATTTTGGACCCTTTCATAACTTTGGACCCTCATCAATCTGAATTGTGAACCCCTTGGATTATTAATACTTGGGTCAACCTTCCCATCAAACCAACAGGCCTTGGCGCCTTTTTCTTCACCTCCCAACCACCATGACTCCACTCTATCTCCCATCCCTCCTCAACCTATCACCATCCTTGTCCCCCACCTCAACACAACTCCAAGAAACATTTAATGAGCCTTCAATCATCTCACTTAACCTCCACCATCAAATGCCAATTTCCGCCAAAACCAAATAAACGGCCTAGATCACCTTAAGCCATCCAATGGCTATCAATGGAAGCTGGATTTGCGGTGAGAAGAAAAGCAACTTGGAACTATAAAAGAAGGAAGAAAGAGGCAAGAAGCGGTTAGTTAGTTTTTAAGCTTTTAAGTATGTCGTTTTTAGTTTTATGTTTAATTAAATTCTAGAAGGTAATCTGTTACTTCATTGTACTAAATTCAAGTAACTTTATCAATGTAATGTGTTTTAACTAGTAATTACAAGTTCTTATTTAAGCTTCAAGTTTTCAGCTTACTGTTACTAATCTCAGTTTCAAACTCTTGTTCATAAGCTCTTAAAAGCTTATTTTTAAACTCAATCTAGCTTATTTAAGCTAATTAAACCTTTTTGTAAGCATATATATCAATTTCAAGCAGAATGGGTCATTGGTCAACAAAAGTCAACTCTTAGGCTCAAACTGGTGTTGGACATGGTTACTGGTGATGCAGCTATGGAAATGGGTTGATTTAGGCCTAGTGGGTTGATAAATAGGTTAGAGATTCTCTGGTTACTTGGATTCAAGCCATTGTGGCTAAGGATAGTTTGTGAGTTAAATTTAAAGTTTTATTGCATTATCTGTTTTGCAGCTATTAACTGGTTCTAATCTGTTCATTAGGCTTTATTTAAGTTATATTAACTTAGCTTGATCATTACTATATGTTGGTTTAGTAATTTCTTCATTTAATCTTCAAAACAGTTAGTATAGGTGTGTTTGGAATAGCTGTTATAACTGTCCTAATGGTCTATTTAGTGATAGCTTTATATTGGTTTATGTTTGTTAAGTATAATTGAACTCATTTGAGCCTTAATTTGGGTCTGCAAAACCATCAAAGTCAAAAATTTCTTTTATCTGTCATAACAGTCCACTGTTGGAGTTTTTAACAAAGCAAATTCTTATTTTGTGTTTAAATGTCCTAGATTAAGCTAGCATTAGGTTTATTTCATCTATTAAGTCCATTTTCAGTTCACAAATCAAGATTAAAGCTCAACAAAGTCAACTTTTAAGTTTTGATAAAAGTCAAAACTTTGAAAACTCGGTTTGGGTCAAAAGGAAGATTTTTCATTCACTCATTTCGAGCCAATTTTAATGAAAATTGTAGGTTTAGAAAGCTCAGCTGGTCTTGTTTCTTATTAGTATTTTTCCAGAATTTTATCAAATTTTTAGAAGCTCCTAATGAGCTTGGCTTTAGGGTCTTAGTTGCCCTGTGCAACTGAGACAGTTGACACTGGCTCTGCACAGTTTGTGCAGAGCTTGTATCTAGCTCAATAAAGCTCACTGTGGTCTCTTCTTTGGTTTACAAACTCTCAACCAGGTCTAGTATAAGTTGCAAGTTTTAGTTTTTGGTTGCTAGCTTATTTGAGTGCTTTTACTTGGGCTTAAAGAGGGCACCCCTTTCACTGTTTAGCTTAAAATCTCATATACTCAAATCTGTATTAGCTTGTATTCAGTAGCTGTAGCTTGTTGATTCTTGTTCCATTTAAGTTCTTTTAGCTTATTGTAGCTTCCTTATCAGTTTGGTAGCTTTTGGACTCCATTTGCTTATTCAAGTGCTTATTTTATAAGCACTTTGATCATCAGTTTCAAATCCTTCCACACAAGCCCATGTTTTTCCATTTTTCCTAGCTTCCTAGTATTATTTTAGAGTTTTCTTGAATTTTTCAGATTTTTCCAAGCTTGTTTACTATTTTTCTTAATTTAAATTAGTTTTTAATCATTTTTAAATAGCTTTTAATACAAAAATTAAGAAAAGTTCCAAAAATATGTTTTCTATTTTCTTAGGTTAAGATAAATATAAAAGTAATAAAAGTATTTTTCCATAATTTTCTTAGCTTAAAAAGTAATTTTAGCATTTTAATTAGTTTTAAATAGTTTTAAATTAATAATAAATATATAAAAGTCTAAAAAATATATTTTCTGTTTTAAAATTAGTTTTATCATATTTTAGATTTTTCTAAGTTATAATTTCATTTTCTAGGTTAATTTTGTATTTTCTTCTATTTTAGTGCATTTTAAATACTTAATAAATAGTTTTTAATTAATAATAATTAAATAAATAGTGTTAAAAATAATTTTATTTTTCTATAAATTTTATTTTATTATTAGGATTGTAAAAATGTATTTTTCATATTTTTAGGATTTATATTGTATAAGTTTCACGTTTTATTTTGTTCGTTTACGTTATTTTTATTTAAACGTAAGTTTTAAGTTTTAGGTTTTAAACGTTCATCACTTTAAATATAGTGATAGCGTTTATTTAATATCTTTATCTTTTAATTTTCTTAATTTGTATTTAAGTCGCTTTAATTTATAAACTTTTCAATGAGTGTAATTATCCATTCAAATCTTTTCTCGATCACTATCATTAGTGATCATTCTATCGTCTCGATCTAGCGTTTGCACCATTGAGTCTCCGTGGGACATAACGACCGGAATTCACTATATTCCCCGATCTTCATTGCATTTGTGTTTAAAATTTGTTTTAAGTCCATTAGACTTGGCGGTTTCTTGTGAGATCAATTTATTACAACATTTTGTATTTAAATGGCTATATGTAAATACTTTACAAAAGTAACATGTATCCTTATAATTGTACTTAAGATAACCTTATATTTGTTATCAACAAAACACAAAGAGATCGCAAAATATTAATAAACGTTTTTACGGTTTATTAGGAAAAACAGGAACTTCAAGTACCACTTTGGATGCAGGAAATTAAAGATTACCCATCTTTGTTTTGCTGATGATCTAATCATGTTGTGCCATGGTGGAATGGATTCTGTTTGTACCCTCAAAGCAGCTATAAACAAGTTCAATTCTGTTTCAGGTCTATATCCTAATCTAGGGAAGTGTACTATGTTCTGTGGCAGTCTTGATGAGGATACTATAAGGGATATAAGTGCCATCATGCCTTTTAAAGTAGGCAAGCTCCCTGTAAGGTATTCAGGTGTTCCATTGGTGACCAAGAAAATTCGAGTTGCTGATTGTAAAATGTTGGTGGACAAAGTGCAAAATAAGCTAAATGATTGGAAAAATAAAAGTTTATCATATGCAGGAAGATCCCAGTTGATTGCATCTGTCCTTTCATCTATGCAACTATATTGGGGGTCTGTGTTCTCACTTCCTAAGTCTGTGATTAATGAAATTGAGGCTTTGTTCAAAAAAAATTTATGTAACAGTGGCAATATCTGTAAAGGTAAGGCCAAAGTGGCTTGGAAAGATGCGTGCAAGCCTAAAGATCAAGGAGGATTGGGTTTTAAAACATTGGAAATATGGAATAAAACATTGCTCTCTAAACATCTCTGGAATGTGGCTTCTAGAAGAGAATCTCTGTGGGTCAAATGGATTAATGTGGTCAAGCTAAAAAATAGGAGTGTGTGGGATGTGGTGCCAGATAAGAAGGATAGTTGGTTTTGGAAATGTATTTTAAGCCTAAGAGACTGGTTGGGGAAGCACATGGGATTTCAAATTGGGGATGGCAAATTAATAAATGTGTAGCATGATAAGTGGCATGGTGAAGTCCCATTATCAACTTTTATTAGCAAAAAGGAAGTCTTTTATGCTGGTTTGCAAGAGGACTCAACATTAGTTGATTTGATTGATAATGCTGGATGGAAATGGCCAGTGCATTGGTTTGATAAGTTCCCTCAATTAAGTAATATTTCTCTCCCTGTGCTAAAAGATTATCCTGATAAAGTTGTGTGGGCGGACAATAATGGAAATGAAAAGAAGTACTCTATTAGTACAGTTTGGAAAGATGTGAGGGAAGATGTTAGTCAAGTATGTTGGAGAAATCTTGTATGGTACACTCAATGTGTCCCAAAACATGCATTTATCTTATGGTTGGCAATTAGGCAAAAATTATGTACTCAAGATAGACTGTAAAAGTGGTACCCAAACATATTATATGAATGCAGTTTATGTGGTAAAGAAGCAGACTCATGACCATTTATTCTTCAAATGTGGATTTGCAAAGCAGATTTGGAAGCTAATTTGCAAGATTGCCAAAATCCAGTGATGACAGCACATGGGAAGGAATTATCTGCAAGCTAAGTTCTGAAACTGCTGGAAGGGGTGTTTGGGAGATCACCACAAAGCTAAGTATTGTTGCCACAGTCTACTATCTCTGGAATGAAAGGAATAGTAGACTGTTTAATAACCTTCAAAGAAGTACTAATGAAGTTTTTAATGCCATTTGTGATGATGTCAGAGCCAAGATGGTTTCATTAAGAGTAAAGCAAACTGTTAATGTTCTGAGTGTTGAAAATATTTGGAATGTCAAGTTTGTTAAGAAGTGCTGATTTTTTTGAAGAAGGTTAAGGGGTTGTTTTGCTAGTGGTATCTTTGAGATATACAGAGGGGCCAATAATGTTCTCTACTGATACATTGAATGTTCCTGTTGTCTTAGAGGGTGTTTAGTACTTTGTTTATAAGAGGGAGTAACCAACATAGTTACCTCTGTTTCTGTTTTCAGTCCATTACAATGGAGTGATACCTTGTATCTTGGAGTTCTTACTGGTATGGTTATACCTATGGTAACCTTTTGATTGTTCAATTTGGTTGGGAAGGAATTGAGCAGTTAAGATGGGCTAAATAGGAGGCCTAACTGGTTGGAATGTACCATAAAGTAGGGTCCCCATTGTGGAGGGTAAATGGACTAGGAGGATGGTGTATGTTGAATGGAATAGAGAGGTGTGAAAGATGAACCTTCTTGGTCTATTCAATACATCATCACAGGAGGAAAGGGTGGTCATCATGGAGGGAGAGTGTTCCCACTCATCTGAAGCCTTCCATTGAGAGGGAAATGTAGGATGTTTGCGAGCCCCCATGGATGGGTTATGGATGCCTAGCGAAACCACTATCCATTTCTACCTTGTCCAATGTGGTTGTTGGTTGAGTGGCTTGGTAGAATGGAGAAGTGGAAATTTAGCTAGATGGTAGGTGCTTAAAAGGTGAATTGACGTAAAAGTATGGCTGATTAGAATGGTAAGGAGAAGTTGAGCTTTGCTCTGGTTTGGCTGGCAAAGTATAGTATGTCTGATATAGCATTTGTTTTGTCCGATATTAGTTTGTAATATTGGTCAGTTAGTATATGTTAGTGTATAGTCTAGTCTGTATTAGATTTGGGTGTTGTCCAAATCTTGTTTCTTATTCTTATGTTGTAAAGCTTTTGGAAGTTAATATAATATTTTCACCTTTGCGCGAAGAAAAAAAAAAAAAAAAAATACAAAATGTAAAAATTGATTTTTTTCAACATTGTTTAATGTTTCGTCAAGTTAAAAAAATGCATAAAAGTATATGTATCAAAACTATAAATGATACAAAGTAAAAAGAAAATATTATTCTAAAAATCATTTTAAAAATCGTTTTGAAGTTGAATAATCTTATGTTAAAACTTTTTTTTAATACAATTCAATTATTTTACGTTGTATGTAGGGGTGTTAATTGGGTCGCGGGTTCGGATCAATTCAGGTCGGGTCAAATAAAAAAATAGCATACCAAAATTTGAGTCGGGTCCGTTCGGGTTCAGTCAACCCAAATATGAGTAAAAGGTAATAAATTTGTCTGTTTGTACTTGTTAAATTGATATTTATAAAAGTTATATTAAAAAAATTAAAAAGAATCCTTAGTCGGAATAACTGGGTCGACCCGAACCCGAATTAGCCAAATATTTTCAATCCAATGCCCGACCCTATTTAGTATTAGGGTTACTCGGGTTGACCCGAATAACCCGAATAAAAGTATTAACACGAGTAACCTGACCCAAATAGGCTTAATCGGGTCCGGGTCCGGGTCAAAGTTCGGTCGGGTTTGGTTTTTTGACACCCCTAGTTATATGCATAAACATTAGAGGAAACACTTAACTAAAATATCTCAACATCTATAAATTTAAATTTATGTCGCTGAACACGAATACTCGTCTAGTTTAAACAATAGTTTAAACAATTCAAGTATGATATTTTGCAAGATGGGCTTGACTTAAGTGTTAAGTAAATAGCGAAACATAAAGGGAGGAATTTGGCAATTTGCTGGCTCAGAACCTAACAACACACTACCAGATTGCCTCTCTTTTAATCAGAGTCGCGATCTACATCAAACAACATGAAAAGTCGCTATGCTATGAAAAAGATACCGAGTTACTTTTTTATTTCAAAATAGTAGTTCATAAAAGCAGGAGTAAAAATTGGAAAAGCAAAGTTTCAAAATTGAAAATTTTCCTTTTTTAAGAGTTATCTTAGACTTTGTCTTTCAAAAAGTTTAGTTTGTTTTTTTTGCCAATAAAGACTTTTTTTCTCTTTTCACTTTTTATCTCGTAGGGCCTTGAGAGGTTTACGTTTGTTTTTAGGAGCGTAAGTCTTTCTTTTCACTTCTTTCCTCTTCTAAATTTCGTTACGTTATCTTCACTTCTTACCCTTCTTCACAACCCCACATCTCTTTCTCAATATCTTACATCTCTTTACGTTTAATCTGCCTTTTACGTTTCGTCCGCTCTTTTACGCTTTCCGCTCTTTTACGTTTTCCCTCTTTTACGTTTCGCCATTTTTACGTTTCGTCCATTTTTACGCTTTCTTATGTTTTTTACGTTTCGTCCGCTTTCTTACGCTTTTGTCCGTTTCGTCCGCTTTTGTCGTTTCACATGTTTTTTACGTTTCGTCCATTTTCTTACGTTTTTTACGTTTTCGTCCGTTTTCTTCGTTTTCGCTATTTTTACGTTTCCCGTTTTATGTTTTCGTCGCTTTCTTACGTTTTCTATCGCTTTTTACATTTCGCTCATTTTACGTTTTATCCGTTTTTACGCTTTCGTTCGTTTTACGTTTTGGTCCGTTTTATATTTTCGCCCGCTTATTTTAGGTTTTCATCCGCTTTCATATAATTTTATAAGTTTTTGTACGTTATTACAACTTACCTAACCAAACGTAAGATAATGTAAGAAACCGACGAAAACGAAAGAAAACAGACGAAAACATAAAAAATAAGAAAAAAACGTAAAAGACGAAACGTAAAAACGGTCTAAAACTTAAAAAATGTATTTAAAATGTAAAAAATATAAAAAACGAACGGCGTAGAAAAGGACGAAAACGTAAACGAACTAAAACCTAAAAATGGAAGAAAATGTAAAACATACTAAAATGTAAAAACAAACAAACGAAAAAATATGAAACGTAAAAAAAAGCAGACGAAGACGTAAAACAGCGAAAATGTAAAAATGTTCGAAACGTAAAAATACCAAAACGAAGAAACCAATGATCCATTTGACCCATATGACAAAATTGTTTATAGCACAAAAACGGTCGATATTGGTATATTTTGAATCATTATGTATTGTTTAATACTCAGTATTTTAAGCGATTCTTTGTTTTGCTTTTCAATAGCACAAAAACTAGTGAAAAGAAAAGGAAAAAAAAATTACTTTAATAGCACAAAAATACTAGTGAAAAGAAAAAGAAAAGAAAAAGAAGAAAAAGGAAAGAAATTTGATAGTAAAAAAACAAACTGCCTTCTTCTTTCGGATGAAGAAATTAAACGCATCTTCTTTTGCATACTATTGGTTTGCGATGAAGAGTAAAAGCTCGAAAAAACAAACGACACCTAATCGGTAGGAAAACTCTTATCCCATGCACTTTTTGAATGCCAACCGACTCTTTTAAAAACCAAATTTCCGAACGAAAGACACGTTCGCCGACTTTTAACTAAGAGTTGAAATTGAACTCATAACCTATTTTTCTAAAAACTCTCCTTGATTGATCAACTAAACATTTGCGGTGAGAAAATAATACCATTAAAGCATTACCCCGATGGTCTTAGACTCTTGGTCCTAAACTATAAATTTCTCACACCACAATAGTAATGTAATTGGGATAATGACATCTTGGTTAAAACCATTTTGTCTATTAATCTGTTAAAAAGAGTACAACCAAAACAAATGCTTGTACAAGGAAGATACTTGTACAAGGAAGATACTTGTACATATATCAAGTTGAACAACTTTTTTGTGTATTAATATTGATGCGTCAAGAAAACAATTCACAGGATCTCCAAGACTTGAACTTTATGCTTTACTAATTTCGATAACACAACGTTTACCAGTTGAGCGTTATGTCCAAAATAGGTATTAAAAAACTGACATGTAAATTGAGATAAACTCTTACTATGAGAAATGTAATTTGCAGGTAAGACATCTCTTTACCTATAATACTCAGAAATTTATAATATTTGAATCACAGTTTAATACATTTCACTGAACATACTCATTCTCTCATTCCCACAATCCCACCATCCTTCAACTAAAACCACTGTAATCAATTGGTCCATGCCATATTTTGAGTAAAGCATTGAGGCCCATTTGGCTAAGGATCAAGCTGGACTAAACGTCGGGATGTCATCATTACTAAGAGCGAGTTGGTGAACACCGACTGGCATGGTCGATGTTGTGCTCACTCAATTGACAGTCAGCCAACCAAGATCATGGCCAATATGCATTTTAAATCCTCATATTTGTAAGTTGCAGCTTTTTTTGAACATCTGAGTTCCAACTTACATCACAGCCATCATAGGCTAATGTTTGGATCATCATTCTTCAATATCATCACAATTAACAAAATATACCGAAAGGCAGTACGATGATTGCCATCATATCAAAGACCAGGGTGAGCCATAACCATGGCAAACGCCTTTAGCTTTAATTGCTATAACTCACCGGCAATTACGTAAATATATTACAAGCTAAGAAAGTTCATCAGATCCCATAGTTCAGTCTATGTCCATTTCAAATTTTCATTTTCTGTGCCTATCTTAAATGACTCACAAATTTCTATTCTAATCAATATACAACAAGATAATGCATATTGCTGCCATCTTACCAAATGAAGAAAAACCTTGGTCTAGTTGTCTGTGTACCTATTACCCTGAAAACAAACACAAAATCCCGCGTTAATTCACCTAAGCAAAGTTTTAATACTACTAGAAACCAAAAGGTAGATACTGTAAGTCTGTAACAAAACCAAATAAGACCTGGGAGGTGTCGGCCAATGTACAACATGGTTTTGTTTACAAGCGGTAAGTCAGCCTTTTCCTTCCTTGCTTCCAAAAGCTTTTCACTGTTCAGTTTCCATCAAAATCACAAAGTCTATAAGCATCTCTAGTCTCTACCATTACAGTTGTAAGAAAATGTAAAACAGTGTGAAAAAGCAATATTTAGCCTGTCTATTCAATTCGTCTGTTCAAAACGCAATGAGCAGATATCATAAATTTACCTGGTGTAAGGTAATGGGCAAAATATGATAATATAATCAGCACCAGTACAAGTAAAGGTACTAGTCTTATCATCATAAGCATAACTATAGGACCTCGGACACACATGTTTAAAATACTCAGAAAACTCTGTCGGCGGACATGTGTCTGGTGTATTATACCCTTCACTACAACAAAATCTCGGATCCCCAAACGCCTCACATGCACTCTTACATGCCACCACTCGCTTCCTCCCCCCACCTGCTGCCACTCTCAATGCTGTCGGACACGCACTGTTCAAATCAACCAAACACCCAGTGGAACTACATGCACCACTTGTACCACCCCTCGGTATCACAAGCATTGGAAGGTTGTACCTGTTGAACCCAAAACAAAAAAAATAGTCTAATTAACTTGATTAAAATAAAGACAGTTTTATGTGAAAAAGACACAAAGCTTAAGGCTTTATTACATCCAAGTACATCAACTGTATGGATAGGTTATGATATTGATTGAGGAGTTTAAAACAAATGTCCTGTTATGATACCGGAATTCAAAATGAAATACTAATATACCTTGGGTACCTTCAAACTTATCGCGATAATATACTTTTTGCTAATGTGTCAAGGGTATTTTGGTAATTTTTTGAGAGCTAACACATCAGCAAGACAGCAAAAACTGTGATATAGTTACTAAATTTGAGCACACTTGGAACATACCGGTACTTTTTATCCGGAATTCGAGCAGTCGGCTACCTTGTAGTGAGTGATTAGCCTAGGCAGAAGGGTACTCAGATTGGAACTTTTATATATAAGTTTCAAATCATAGGACCATAGAATTGTTCATAAGACCCTAGAGATATGTTTATAAACATTAACACAACTTTTAAAATACTTCAAACCGAGTTTTGACCAATTTAATGCCGAGTTTTGACCAAACTGTTTTTAGGCCAATTCAGCTCAACGCGTCTGGTCATTTGGGTCACTGACCTTGTAGCGAGTAATTGCTGATTACTCAGCCTTGTTATGTTTTAAAACACTACCCCAACATAACCTATGTACTTCCAAATTTCCTATCTATAGTGTCATCGGTAACTTATTGGGTGCTTACAACTTACAAGTTAACAATAAGTACGAAATCAAGACAAAACTTGAAAGTGCATAGAGTATAGCAGTATTTTCTGGAATTCAGGTATAACCTTAACTTAAGAAAAAGTACGCCCCTATTAGACGCACGATACACAAATCTATTTTTAGCGGTGAACAATTAATTTGAAACGACAACGACCAAAAGGAAAGGTAGATAAATAATAATAAAAAAACATAAGTACCCATCAACCAAGCTGACATCATAGAAATCCAACCCCTGATCCCCATTAAGCGTAAACTCAGCAAGCGTAGCAGGCGGCTCAGCTCCACGTCCCTCACACGCCACTTTCCCAGAGCCACAATCAGCAGTCACACACACCAACCTCCCACTACCATCCACCCCACAATCAGTCCTACCCCATAACCGACCCGACCACGAAACGGGTACCCGTAAAGTCCTGGACTGACCCGACTTGAGCACAAACCCGGTCGGGTTAAGTACAGGTCTGTCTGCTCCGGTTAGGATTCCGGGCCAGATTGTGTGGCGACATTTGTTTATGATTTTGAAAGTTGTTTGTTGGGTGTTTGGGATAAGGGTTAGTGTGATGATTAGTGTGAAGATGATGTGATTCATGATTGGGTGTTTGGATTTTGGTTTTTGGGGTTTTGTTTTGTTTTTATAAAAAGTGGAAAAGTGGGAAGATAGTGGAAAAGGAAAAGCAGAGGATTTGAGATTTGATTATTTGGGATTTATATGATTTTTTGTACTTTTTTCCCACCAAAATAAATGATTTTGGTTATGATTAAGTTTTGACTAGGTGTGGTGTAGGATAAATCTTGTTTGAGAAAGTTTTTTATTTTTTTTGTTAATAAGTAGCTAAAATAACAAATTTTGACCCAATGCTATTTATCTTTTACCTAATCAGAGGAGGATGAAGTGGTGCTAATATGTCACTATTTACGAACGATAACACTACTAGGACTGGTGTACTTGAGGCAGAAGGTATACTCGTGCATACCTTTTTGAGCATTTGTAAATGAAAAAAATGTGTTTACCCTTTGTTGTTTCATAAAAAAATGCACATTCTTTGTCAGATTTTTGAATCCGCCGTTGTAACAGTGTAACACCCACCCCACTCTGCTTCCCGCCTCGCAATTTGATCTCGTACATGGCTTATTTCATGCACGGGAAGACAAGATGATCAGCTTGTGTTGTGGGTTGTGTATGTTTAAATGTATCTTCATTTCGGAAGATCCACCAGTCACCTTCCCGTGGCTCCCCGCCAACCCCTTCATGCGCGTACTCCTTTCACAAACGAGTTGGACAAACACTAATGAAATTGTTAACCTTTGTAAGAAGTTGGATAATTGTTGTAGTCTCTTTATTAGACGTTAATTTTTAATTTTATTGTGTCAAACAAAAAGCCTAATACAATACTGAATGTTTTATGAAGTTGTCATTTGTGATTCCTATTGCTTTATTGAAAGGTGCATCTTTTCAACAACTATGCCACTTACAAAAGAGCTTCAAATTTCATTAGGCAATTACATCCATAATAATCTAGAGAGGATATATTAAACTCATGATTCACGTCATTATGTTCGCTTTTGTACTCTCTCTTATCTTAACAGATAACAATAAATAAATAAGTAAATAAAATGATTCAACTCAGAAGATAAATGTCATCTTATCTTTATGCCCATGTGATCAAACCATGTTCCAGATTTTTTAAGCAATTCTAATAGCTGAGTTATCTGTCATATGGTTGTTTAATTCATCATCATGATACACGTTTTTCTCACTGTGAATACATTGTTAATCTAGTATTGCAACTCTAATCAAGTAACATGTAAATCCGAGAAATATCTAATCATGCTGATAAGTACATGACAAAGTGAGCGATACACTCTCATTCAATATCCAAATCATTCGCAAGAGATCTTTCGACAATGATATAAAACAGTACAACATTATCTCCCAAGATACGACTTTGTGAGTTACTGAGTTTATATGCTGCTTCGAAATGACTGACCCACAAAATTATCAGAATGAATGATCACTGTCTTAGTCAAAATCAAAACATTATTGACCCACTGTATTTAACTAATGTACATAATTAAATATTGTATACTTTAAACACAGCATACATACTTGATTTAGTGCATGAGAATAACTGGAAATTTTTACCAGTCTACAAGTAGTAAATTTTCCAGTTCTGGGAAAACTTATACCAAAATATTTCAAATAATTTAACCATCAACTGAAATATAGGGTAAGAGTTAACTATTTTCAAAACATATGAAGATAAGGGGGCAAATGATTACAATAAAAAAAATGTTATCACTTATCAGTCACAAAGTGCAAGTCCCTAAGTCCCGATTTTAAACAAATCTCTCTAGATCTGGGGCTCGAAGTAACCACAGAAACCATTCAACAAAAATCAGCACGTAATTAAATATTTCAACTAAAGTTCGACACCTTGCATGTTTATACAAATAGACCCTCTGCATTATAATCCTGCAGCTGCATATACTCCAATTTTACTTCAGCTTCTTGAAGCACAGAGAATACCAAGTTCATTGATGACCGTGCAGTATCTGGCAACAAGTGCACCATGAGCAAATCAATAAAAAAAGAAGTGATTTTGAATAACATCAATCATCCAACGTAATTAACTATAAGATAGAAACCATGTACATATGCCTCCTGCTTGCTAGAGAACAGGAAAGTTACAAAAAGCCCAGAAAACCACAAGTCATGGCATAACAATTCTGTCCCACATGTTAAACTCAATCGCTTACCCACGTGTTATTTGTATAAAAATATGCAGCATGATACAATTCATTAACTTATTCCGTATTGCAGATGACTATACAATCACAGCCTTGGTAAGCATTATGCAAGGACCCATTCCAAGCGTTAAGCAATAAATACATGATGAAATTCGGGATCCTTAAGAACACTTATTTCCCAATTCCCATCTTTTGACCCAAGTGTGGTTGCTCCCCATGGTTTATACTTGCATGCCATTTGGTCACCCTTTTGAAGATGTTGCACTTAGAATTGCAAAGTAATATGTGTGTGCATAAAGAAATTAAACATGCAAGTATAAACTTTTGAACCAGACATAACTTATTGTTCCAAAGACATTGTTATATTTCATTATTTCTTGTTAAAAAGAAAGCTTTTTACATTAAAAAACTTATGTCCGGTTCAAAGGCGTACAACGACAAACTGAATTTTAATACCCGTAAACAAAATTTTTAGCAAATTCAACAAAAGATTAAGAAAATTGCATGAAAGCAACAACAACAGAGAGCTATCACATTTGGTCGAATTCTAGGATATGGGAAAACTATTTTAACAATTTCGAATGTTATCTCATATACCCAGGCAATAACAGACCTTTTGTTTTTCTCTAACACATGTCTACTGTCTAGCCAAAGATCACCATGCCCATCTAGATACTAAAAAATTTATACCAAAAGTAGATATATCAAACCACAAGACCCGTGTTTGACAGACAATTTGTTTGCATAATCAAAATCTAAACTGAAAAATAAGGTATGGTTGGAGATAAAGGGATTAAAAATTTCACAAAGTGCAAGTCCAAAGTCTAATACAAAACAAAATTTTCTCTATTAGGAGTTCTCAAAAGTAACCACAGGTGTTATTCAATCAAAATCAGCGACATAATTAAATATTTCATCTGAAGATGGAAATGTCGCAAGTTTATACAAATAGAACCTCTGTATATATTCCTACATATGCATATACTCCGTTTTAATTCAAGATCTTTAAGCACATAGAACACCAAGTTCATTGATAGTCATGGAGTATCTGGAAACAGCGAGTGCACTATACACAAATCAATATGAAAGAGGTGATCTTACATAGCATCAATCATCTAAAGAAAGCAAATCATTATTTACAGAATTTAATGCAGGAAAACTGAATTCTAACCATGAATATATGTCTCCCAAACGATATAAAACAAGAAAGTTATATATAGCCCAGGAAACCACAACTCGTTGGATAGCAATTCTGCTCCAAATATTAAGCTTACTGCTTAACTGTGCCTTGTTTGTAAAGGGTGCAAGTGAAAATATGTGGTACGACACAATTCATCAATTTATATAAATTGCAAATGACATCACAATCACACATGATGTAAGTAATTCTCCACACAGTTTCCTGACCTTTGTTTCACCTATGAAAAAGTTTTGATACAATTACAAACTTAGTTTGACAGCACAACTAATACCTTTACTATATGAAACTTGTCTATGATGATATGAAATTAAAAACTAACTGTTTGTTAGATGAAATTAAACTCAAATTTTATAAAACCCCCGATATTTGTAATTTTCCATGCTGATAAAACAAAAACTAAATTCACAGAGGCACTTGAAAGGACTTATGCCACTTGTAAAGCAACAGATACATGACAAACTTTGGGATCCTTAAAACACTTTATTTCCAAATTCCCATCTTTTGACCCAAGTATGATTGCTCTCGACCATCACTACCCGAATGCCATTCGGTTAGCCTTTGATTGGTATGCACTCAGAATTGCAAAAACACGTGTGTGTGCGTGTGTAAAATTAAATCTGTAAGTATCAACATTTGAACTCAACATAGCTCTTTGTTACAAAGACATACTTTTCTGTAGAAAAGAGTTTTTTAATCAAAAGGTTATATCTGATTCAAAAGCAGACCAAAATTTTATAGCAAAATCAACAGAGACTAACAGAATGACATTAGGGCAACAATGATGGAGAGCTACCGAACCTGGTCGAAATCTAGGATATAGGTTTTTCTTTGACATGTCTCAACTTGTCTAGTGAAACAACACCATGCCCTTCTAAAAACTTGGTAAATGCAAATTAAGTTTTATTATTATCATAGCTTTTAAAGGTGCATTGAAAGCCACCAAAGTATGTCGATTAATGAGTTCATCATGCTACCATGGGTTTTAATTGTGTATCCAATTGCAACCCCAAAATAAATTGATGTATCATATCATGCCACATATTTTCACCTTACAAAAGAACACAGCAATTAAACTAGATAGCTTATCATTCTCATCATTCAATCATACTCATTCTATTAATGTGAATCAATAATTAAATCTTATACTTGTCGCCGTAAATGATCGATAGGTATGTAATGCAATAACATTTTAAAAAAGAATCATGACATGTAGCTAGAAATGTATAGCACTATCAATCTTGTCCTGTGTAACTAATACAGTCAAGAGCTGGTTTTGAGCCATAATTTAAATTCATATAGCAGCTGTATTTAACTTACTGTTCTGGTTGCACTTATACCAGTCAGCTCGGCCAGCTGCAATTGACTCACTAAACACTTATTTATTTTTTAAATACTCACCGGGTATAACCCTTTACCCCGAAAAAAATGCAATAACATTTTTTTGGAAAAAATAATATAGTGTTTCTTCTCACAGCTACAGTTAAGTTTGTGCACAATCACTAGGTCTGCAAACTATAGAAGCATAGAGCGTTGATGGCATTTTGGCAAGAACAAAGGTTAATTGGCCAGCGCTTTTAACTAAAGTACAAGTTAAGGGTCACAACTCATGTTCAATCACACAACTTATCAAATCAGAATCAGTGCTTCTTTTGGTTCAACATTTTTTTCGACATTCGGTTTAGCGCACCCATTCAAAGTAGACCTATTAATCTTTCTGTTCGTAACACAATTAAACTCCTATTAAAAGAACTCGCGAAAAGATCTTAATGTAAGCTTTCATGAATTTAATTGCAATTTCATCATCAAGTAAACAAATAAATCCAATGAATATATACACACCACTCACTGTTTTAATCCCTCCAAATACATCAAATAACGAGTTCATTTTCGCATATTAGGAGTCAACGCAAATAATACATACTTCAAACCGCAAATAACTCATCTTAAACCTCACACTCAAGTCTAATAAAAAAAGTCACTAAACATAACAAAACATACATTATTCATCCGCCGGCCCAAATCCTCAAAACTGCCTCTCAGCAGCATCGCCCACAATAGGCAACTTAGGCGTCCGTCCAAGAACCGAAAACCCGAAAATATAAACAAAACACACAAACAACCACAAAGATCACATTATGACTAAACTTAACAATCTTCCCACTAATCCCATGTGGGCCAGGGTTAAAAATCCTCTGAACCAACATAGGCAAAACAAGCAAGACATCAAGAACAACAGCCAGCATCGCGTTTAAACGCACGTAACGGCTGACATTATTATTCCTAACAACACCAATGATGAGTTCATCATGCTACCATGGGTTTTAATTGTGTATCCAATTGCAACCCCAAAATAAATTGATGCATCATATCATGCCACATATTTTCACCTTACAAAAGAACACAGCAATTAAACTAGATAGCTTATCATTCTCATCATTCAATCATACTCATTCTATTAATGTGAATTAATAATTAAATCTTATACTTGTGGCCGTAAATGATCGATAGGTATGTAATGCAATAACATTTTAAAAAAGAATCATGACATGAAGCTAGAAATGTATAGCACCATCAATCTTGTCCTGTGTAACTAATACAGTCAAGAGCTGGTTTTGAGCCATAATTTAAATTGATATAGCAGCTGTATTTAACTTACTGTTCTGGTTGTACTTATACCAGTCAGCTCGGCCAGCTGCAATTGACTCACTAAACACTTATTTATTTTTTAATATATTCACCGGGTATAATCCCTTTACACGAAAAAAATATGCAATAACATTTTTTGGAAAAAATAATATAGTGTTTCTTCTCTCAGCTACAGTTAAGTTTGCGCAAAATCACTAGGTCTGCAAACTATAGAAGCATAGAGCGTTGATGGCATTTTGACAAGAACAAAGTCCAATTAGCAAGCGCAAAATCACTAGGTCTGTAGAAAAGAGAGTTTTTTTAATCAAAAGGTTATAGCTGGTTCAAGGTATATATTAGCAGACCAAATTTTTCTAGCAAAATCGACAAAGAGTAACAGAATGACATTAGGGTAACAATGATGAAGAGCTACCGAACTTGGTCAAAATCTAGGATATAGGTTTTTCTATGACATGTCTCGACTGTCTAGTGAAACAACACCATGCCCGCCTACAAACTTGGTAAACGCAAATTACGTTTTATAATTACCATAGCTTTTAAAGGCGCAAAGAAAGACACCAAAGTATGTGAATGAGGAGTTCATCATGCTACCATGGGTTTTAATTGTGTATCCAATTGCAACCCCAAAATAAATTGATGTATCATATCATGCCACATATTTTCACCTTACACCTGACAAAAAAATCACAGCAATTAAACTGTATAGCTTGTCATTCTTTTTTTTTTGAGCAAAGTATAGCTTATCATTCTCATCTATCAATCATACTCATTCCTATTAATGTGAATCAATAATTAAATCATCATACTTGTCGCCGTAAATGATCGTTAGGTATGTAATGCAATAACATTTTAAAAAAGAATCATGACATGTAGCTAGAAATGTATAGCACCATCAATCTTGTCCTGTGTAACTAATACAGTCAAGAGCTGGTTTTGAGCCATAATTTAAATTGATATAGCAGCTGTATTTAACTTACTGTTCTGGTTGTACTTATACCAGTCAGCTCGGCCAGCTGCAATTAACCCAAAAAAAAACAATTGACTCACTAAACATTTATTTAGTTTTTAATATATTCACCGGGTATAATCCCTTTACCCAAAAGAAAAAAGAAATGCAATAACATATTTTTGGAAAAAATTATATAGTGTTTCTTCTCTCAGAGCTACGGTTAAGTTTGCGCAAAATCACTAGGTCTGCAAACTATAGAAGCATAGAGCGTTGATGGCATTTTGACAAGAACAAAGGTTAATTAGCAAGTGCTTTCTAACTATAGTACAAGTTAAGGGTCACAACTCATGTTCAATCACACAACTTATCATACCAGAAGCAGTTTTTATTTCGGTTCAACTTTTTTTCTACATTTGGTTTAGTGCACCCATACAAAGTAGACCTATTAATCTTTCTGTTCATAACACAATTAAACTTCTACATTTAAGCTTTCATGAACCGATTTTATTGCAATTTCATCATCAAATCAAGTGAACACACAAATCTAACGGAAATATACATTATACTCACGGTTTTAATCCCTCCAAATACCTCAATAACTAGTACATTTTGCATATTAGCAGTCAGTAATCAAGTCTATTAAAAAAAAGTCACTAAACATAACAAAACGTACATTATTCATCCGCCAACCCAAATCCTCAAAACTGCCTCCCAGCAGCGTCACCAACAATCGGCAACTTAGGCGTGCGTCCAAGAACCGAAAACCCGACAGTATAAACAAAACACAAACAAACAACCACAAAGATCACATTATGGCTAAACATAACAATCTTCCCACTAATCCCATGTGGGCCAGGGTTAAAAATCCTCTGAACCAACATAGGCAAAACAAGAAGGACATCAAGAACAACAGCCTGCATCGCGTTAAAACGCGCGTAACGGCTGACATTATTATTCCTAACAACACCAATGTAAATGAGTAGGAAAGCCAAGTAGGAAGCGTAGGGGACGGAGCGGTAGAAGGAGAGTAACGGGAGTAAGGGCTCGAGGATTAGGCCCAGGGTTCTTGGGTATTGGGCGAAGAGGTAGCGGCCGTATTGGAGGCCGTTGAAGAAGGGGAAAAAGTAGGCGGCGGATGAGATGAGGCGGTCTGGGATTGGGGTTGTGGCGGAGATGCGGGTTTTGAGGGGTTTGGTGGTGGTGATGGGGCGGAGGGGTGGTGAGAATGATAGGGTGTTTGGTTTTAAGGGGTGGAAGAGGGTGGGTGGTGGGGAGAGGGTGAGGCGCAGGAGGGGGATGGTGGCCATTGGAAGGAGAGGTGATTTTGTGATGGATGGGGTGGGTACACTTTTGGAAGGGTTTTAGAAATTGGAAAAGATGAGGGGGTGTTTGGCTAGCCTTTCAAACACATCTTCATAAGGCGAAGTGGGTTACCAAAACACAGTTTTAGAAACCTGTTTCTTCCTCACATGTGATTAAAGCATCAACTTTACTCGAAGGTGTGTTTGGTACAAAGAAATGAGAGTTGAGAAATGAAATTGTCTCAAATTCCCATGTTTGGCAGCTTGGAGAAAAACAGATAAGGAGAATTAAGAATTCTCGAGAAAAGGCCCCTTTGTATTTTCATTTACCTTACTTTTTAGTATGGAAATCAAAAGAAATCAATTTTAGGCACAACCAAGTCTCCGTGTTTTTTCAATAGAGAATTTGGGCTAGCCATAAAAAAAGGGTACATATTCTCAAATCACGTGCAAATCACATTTGTCAAAAAAATGGTACATATCCTCCGTCGTTTTTTGTTGTTCCACCGTCGACCCCTTTTCCAAGATCTGCTCTTCTATCTCTATTGCAGTATTGCTCTTCTGCCATATCATCTTGACGGTTTAAGGTTCTTCATTCTTAATTCCAGTTATTATATCATAACCCTTTTTGTGAGCCCTACGATTTTTGTTGAGATGGGGTTAATGATAATGACATTTGAACATTCCAAGATATTTATTGTGATGTAGGAATGCTTTGAGATGTCAATTAAATCATGATACTTTTTTCATTCTCTTATGTATAGAAGATGTTAACAATGAATTGATCTATTTTGTTTTTGATTCATACTTGATTAGACCATAGTATACAATTTCATATACCATGTACACTTGTAGCTTAGTATGTGCGAAGATCAAAATGTCTGGTCTACATTTTTGGTTGTCTGCTTACGGCTTATTTGGTTTTTTTCGACTAATATACCCGGCTTACGGCTTATTTGGTTTTGGGCTTATGCTTTAGAAGCTCATTTTTTGTGGCTTATTTTAAAGTTTTCGGCTTATATAACCTTATTATGACATTGGTAGTTATAGTTATAGTTGTGTTTGGTTAGGTACAATAGTATTTTGTGTGTGCAGCAAGTGAATCAGGTGTTGCTGAAAATGTCAGTGGGTGAGTTTGTGTGTTTCGGCAAAATAGTTTATGTATTGTGTTTGCATTCAGTATGTTCATCAGTTTTTTTTCTGCAATGTTTATGTATTGTGTCTAAATAAAAGCCATCATAGTAATCTTCATTCAATACAATGTTGTCTGCATTCAATGTTGTCTTCATTCAATACAAGTTTGGCTTTTATGTGATATATATTAATAAAAGCCAACGTAGGAGATATATATAAAGCTTGGCTGCAATCTAATACCATACAAGCTTTAGTTATATGTATTTTGTTGCTTATGGCTGCAATTTATAGGGTTGGTGCTCCATATTAAATATTCATCTTTATCTTATGTAGCTTAACATTTCAATATGAACTTCGCTACTTTTTATACTCCTATTAGTATCGATTGAATTTATTTTTTCTCAAACAAACACTTTACTTATTAATTATCATGTATCATATGTGTAGATGACAAGATCATCCTTGGCCCAACAAAGAAAACGGAAGATGCAAGCTGCTATGACATCGACCACGGGAAATTTTAATATAATAACAACTATGGTTCGTTGGTTTATGTTGGGTTGTTTGATCATCAATCATTTGATTGAGTCTAAAACGCTTCGTAGAAAATATTTGATGAGTTTTAATAGCAGACGTGACAATATGTGGAGCATGGTGTACCAAAGTGATACTACGAGTGTGGTTAATATTCGAATGAGTATACATGCATTTTCAAAACTATGTGAATTGCTTGAACAAGAGGAGGACTACGTAATAGTAAACACATGCTTGTTGATGAGCAAGTTGCAATGTTCTTACATACCCTTGCTCATAATGAAAAAAACAGAATAATAGTAAACAGATTCCAAATATCTGGTGAAACTATAAGCCACTATTTCAAGTTAGTTTTAGATGTCATATGCCGACTTCACAAAGATTTTTACAAGACACCTGTGCGAATTCCGGATAATGAAACTGATGAGAGGTGGAAATGGTTTAAGGTAAGTTATGTGTTTTTATATTCTGATTAAAATAACAAGTATGATGTTTAACAAATACTTTTTTATAGGGTTGCCTCGGAGCATTGGATGGTACATATATTAAAGTTAGAGTTCCTACATGTGACCGTAAACCTTATCGGACACGAAAGGGTGAGATTTGTACTAATGTTCTTGGGGTATGTACAAGAGACCTTATGTTTAGTTATGTCTTGGCGGGATGGGAAGGTTCGGCAGCAGACAGTAGAGTGCTTCGAGATGCTATTAGTAGGCCAAACGGTCTCAAAATACCTCGTGGTATGTTATATCATATATTTAAGTACATGCACATAAACATATCGAAATGCATACACTTATTGTAGTTACATGTTTGGTATTAATAGGATCATATTATCTTTGTGACGCTGGTTATACAAATGGTGATGGTTTTCTAACTCCTTATCGTGGCCAAGGAGTTGTATAATATGAAGCATTCATCGGCAAGAAATGTTATTGAGAGATGTTTTGGATTGATTAAGGCTAAATGGGCCATCTTGCGCGATAATTGTTACCATCCAATTGAGTCAATGCCGCGTATCATTATTGCTTGTTGTTTGATGCACAACTTCATACGTACAGAAATGAGTCAAGACCCGCTTGATAATGAAGTTCCAATGGATCACACACAAGATGGAAACGAACATGATAATATTATTAGCACTGTTGAGACTTCACAAGGATGGAGTGATCGTAGAGATAATCTTGCTAATGACATGTTCAATGAATGGAACATAACACATGGCAACTGATTTTTGACCTGAATGGTTAATTTTGTCTTCGGTTTGATTTGTGCAGTGACCTGGTATGACTCTTGAATATGTTTTGGTATGGTTGTTCGTAGTTTGGAACACATATGCTCGTTGATGTCTTTTGCTAGTGGGTTAATCGTTTCATTGTACATAATCTTTAGGCTTATCATCTCCGCGTATAGTTATTTTGTTAGGGTCATTTGGACGCGATCTCATCTTGTATCATCTTTTTCTGGGTCCCTTGGCAGCAACTGCAACTCATAGATGGCCTTGGGATTGCCTTGTTATGTATATGATTTTAGTTTTTAGTAGTAATTATCTTTGAAAGAACGCACAAGTTCACTTTTGTTTGCGAAATGTTGATTCATTTTACATATAAACTAGTTTGCTTATTTTTTATTTTTTATTTTTAATTTTGGTTATAAAATGAATACATATAACAAAGTTAAAAATATGTTTTCATTTCTCTGTTTTACCAAACAGAAGAAATGATTATTTCCTCATTTCTTAAGTCAATTTCTCTATTTTACCAAACAAGAGAAATCACTAAAAATTCTCCTTCAAATTCCATTTCTCTGATTTTTATTCTCTACTTCATTTCTAATCTCTGAAATTCTCTGTACCAAACGCACGTACGTTTGGTATGACCCTATTTATGAATTTCATTCCATTAAAAATGTTTGTTTAGTAGACTCGTAAATAAAACGGGTATATCATAGTCATAAATTCATTACACATCAATTTGGTGTCTATGAAATCTATTTCTGCTGATCCCTATTTTTTTCACTACAAAACTCAAATATCTATACACTTTTTCATACCATATTTTGTCATCCAAACATAAACAATCGTAATGATTCACTTTTTTATATCCATTGTCATTCTATCAAATATCAAATCCAATATCCATTATGATTCCTAGCAACATATCAAACGGGCCCTTAAATTAAGCATCCGCATGCTTTTCAATCATTTTCCGGCCATCTTATCTAATATTACTTTAGGGTGTGTTTGTTTTTTTTTAAAAAAAAATCTTACTAGCCTCTTACTCTTACCAAGTAAGAGGAGGCGACGCTTTGTCATTGCTTTTTTTTTCTTTTGAGTCGACCCGCTTAGACATATAACATCTTACTCAGTAAGAGGTGGGGACTTACATCGCCTTACTCGATAAGAGATTGAAGACTTGTGTTAATATAATATATTTGATGGTTTATTAACTATGTTATATTTATGATAAAAAGTCTTGTTTCGTATTTACATAAGTTACTTATTATCGCATTGCGTTAAACGAGCACATCATTCGGACATCAATTATACAAAAACAAACAACATTATTTCGTTCAGATTTAGACTTTCTAGCCACCTCTTACTGGTAAGATGTGGTAGTCATATTCAGACCTAAAATATCTTAATGAAACAAACACACCCTTAGTCTCACATTAATTGTCTGATTTGACTTTTTTACATTTTATTTTTCAACTTTGATTTTTAATATTTTTTTTGTGTTATATAATAAAAAATTATATTAATGAAAATAAATTTAAAACTCAATCTATTCATATATTTTGCATCAAGTATTATTCGGAGTATAACATAAACAAAAATATCTAAGGTCAAAGTTGGGAAAAAATATTAAAAAAAGTCAAACTGGACAGTTAATATGGGACGAAGGGAGTAAACAATAGCCGTAGGTGTGATAATGAAATAAAATTTGAAAGTATGTGCCATACATCGAAATGAAAATAAAATATGACCATGATAACAATACTTTAGCGTAAGTTCGTTGCTACTCTATAGCTAAATCATCACTAACAATCATCTCGAAAAAAATGTCGTTGGTTAATGATAAGTGAACCAAAACTCGAAAGCATATGTGGAAAATTATGTTTTTTTAAAAGCATTGTTATATCCTTTTACAATTTGTTTTTACCCATCATCTTATGCAAACAAAAATTTACATGCAATTTTCACTTATTATCTTTCTTTATTTAAACCGTTATTTTTCACATGTCAGGAGTATGCAAGTAAGAGGATTTGTAAGAATATTAAGTATGAAAAAAATATATTTTTATCTTGTTAGATACAAGCATGACGCCTAGTTTTTAGCTTTTTACAATAAAAGTAGTTTGAGAGGTAAACCAACTAAAAAAATGTGAATTTAAACGCAAAAGGAGAGAATATATGTCCCAAATTGATAGTTTATGCTTTTTTCTTCGAGATATAGTAATTTAATTATTCACTGCGAAAAATAGATTCAGAAGTTTGATCGAATTTACCATATTATTCTTATTTTAATTTATTATTACAAACTTTAAAAAGATATTAACTACTTAATTAAGGATAAAACTGTCTATCTATTAACGAGTAAAAAAAAGCAGTAACAATTGTGTTTTTGTTAAACAATGAGTTTTTGGTCGCGAAACAACTACTTTGAAGCGGTGAGAGTATTCTCTACATTTCAATTTTCAACACTTCACTTCAACTTTAGACTCTCAGGATGTGTTTGTTGAAACTAGCGAAAAGCTGAAGAATAAGCGATTAACTAAGATGCTAATTAGCGAAGAGTAGTTAGTAGTAGCAGTTTAATTTATAAAAGTGTTTGGTAGAAGTAGTTGTAACTATAATTTTATTCAAATAGCATAAAGAAATGAGAAATGCTAACAAAAGCCCTAAAGGCTGTTGATAACAACAAAATTTTCTCAAAATCTCCTTATATTAAGACATATTCATAAACATGCTCCACATTTTTCGCTAATATGACCGATGAGAAGAGTGAACTGAATTTGTACGTGCGAAATAATAAGAAGTTGCTAGTGATTTTGGATGATTTTTAATGATTTTATTTGGACATTGTGAAATGTCTTAACATAAATTTCAAAAATTAGGTGTTAACAACAACCCTAAGGGCTGCCGTTAGCAAAACCCTAAAGAAATTAATGTTTTTATAATTTTATAAATGCTATATACTTTCTTCCAAACGAGCTTTTTAATAATAATGCTAAATGCTAATTGCTCTAAAATGTTTTTAAACGTTGTCTACCAAACACACCCTCAATGGTAAGAACTTTTTATATATTGTCCTTGGAGATCGATTGGTACAAGTACAATCAAAACATTTCATGTTAGACACATAGTTTTTTTATGTTTGATTGGGAAGTGATCATCGATCTTGCTGGTCATGGCGACATGGCATATAGTGGCATTGTTTTGCCTTGTCTGTGTCTTCTTTTTATATGCTTAACTTTCATCTCGGAAGAGTTTACTCTTAAAAACCTCGAAGATGTTACATTACAGCCCAAAAAATATAGTACGGTTGGATCAGTTAGAAACCATTCTCCTTTGAACACAAAGTTCAAGGATTCGATCGTCACTCTCTGCAGAAAGACTGGAGGTCATCTGGAAGCAACCTTTCTACCTTCAGATAGAAGTAAGACTGTCTAAATCTCACATTCTTCATACCTCGTGGAAGACAGGATTGGATAACGTTGATATGTTACGTTACGGCCCAAAACTCCGGACTATGCTGATCACCATAGTGAATTGCTGATCACCGTAGGGTTAACGGGTTATCCACTTATGCTACTATAGGTTGAAGATAACTATTGCTATAAACTGAAAAATTACGACCCATACCTTGATGTTCTATTCTCAAACTTCCTCGAAGTCACACGTAACATTCCTTAATAAATTAAAACTATGTAACTCAAACAGTATGCGCTCGATCGCATAACTATGACACAATAAGTTCAAGTTAAACGGTTTTATAACTTTCATTGAGACAAGGCTCCTTAAAAAATAACAATTTTACGTTTTGAGTTTAGAGCTATTCGATTAAAGTAAAATTTTCACCATCTTTTGTAACGGTAACTATGTTACTGTATAATATTAGACGTGATATACAGCATTTTCGTTATTTACCAACCATTGCACTCCCTACAAACATGTGATTTGTAACCGTCTTTTTTGGTTCATTGAAAATCATAATTCAACATTAACTAACATTAAACTAATTTTTTCTTTAATTAATACACCTTCAATAAGTAATTTGCATTTAACCCTTTGCAGCATCTCCTCTTTTTTTTCTTTGTTCTCCGGCCACCATCACCGCCGCGGACCGCCGTCGCCACCTTCTTGCATGGTCCTTTCTTGAAAATATATATAAAAACACCCTTCACATTATAATCATCAAGACACATTTTTGATGATCAAACCAACACCCATTTCATAATTTTCAAGAAAGATCAATACTAATTCGCAAAACGACCCGTTTATCTCTTTAGAGTTTCCAAGAAAACCGGACGAAGGCGGTCCGCCGTTGAACGATGGCGGACATCGTGAAAAAGATCTTAGCACGACCTATACAATTAGCGGATCAAATTATAAAAGAGGCAGAGTTTGCATGCAAATTTAAAACAGATTGCTACGAGATAAAAACCAAGACCGAAAAGCTTGTGGCCTTATTACGACAAGCGGCTCGTGCTAGTAATGACCTTTACGAACGTCCCACACGTCGAATTATAGAAGATACCGAACAAGCTTTAGATAAGGTTTTACAAATTGTTATTAAATGTCGAGCTAATGGATTTCGCAGGATTTATACTATTATCCCTGCGGCCCAAGTGCGAAAATCATCTACTACGATTGATAATTTAATTGGTAATGTGTCGTGGCTCCTACGTGTCTCAACTCCCGCGGATGAGCGGGATGACGAGTATGTCGGGTTACCTCCTATTGCCGCGAATGAGCCTATTCTTTGTTTGATCTGGGAGCAAATCGCGATCCTTTGCTGTGGGAACCTTGATGACCGGGCCGACGCTGCAGCATCGCTTGTCTCGTTGGCCCGGGATAATGAACGATATGGAGAAACAATTATTAGTGAAGGTGGGTTAGCCCCGCTTTTGAAACTAGCAAAAGACGGGCGAATGGAAGGTCAAGAGAGTGCGGTTAGAACAATAGGTTTGCTTGCTTATAATGTGGACAATGTTGAACAGATAATCAGTGAGGGTGCTTGTCCGGTTTTTTCGAAAATACTAAAAGGAGGACATATGAAGGTTCAAATTGTGGTGGCGTGGGCCGTGGCGACAATAACCGCGGCGCAGCCAAATTGTAAAGACCATTTCTTACAAACTAACACGATTCGGTTGCTTGTGAGTCATTTAGCATACGAAACAATCGAGGAGCATAGCAAGTATTCTATTGTTAGTAAAAATAAAATAGCGTCTATACATGCGGTTCTCATGGCGAAAAATTCAGATAATGAGATTAAAAAGGAACAAGATGATGATGAAAATTGCCATGTGGCGCGTCCAGGTGGTCTAGAGAGCGGCGATATAGAAATGCACATGCACCAGGTTGTGAGTGTTAAGTCGCCTCAACAGAGACGAGAAAAGAGTAGAAGACGTGTTGCATTGCCGGGAGCAAGTATTAAGGGGAGGGAATTTGAAGATGATGGTACAAAAGCTGAAATGAAGGCTATGGCGTCTCGAGCCTTATGGCATCTATGCGCAAATAATTTTACCGTATGTAAAACAATAACCGAATCACGAGCACTTCTTTGTTTCGCGGTACTATTGGAAAAAGGAGAAGATGTAGTCAAATATAATTCAGCAATGGCGTTGATGGAAATAACTGCAGAGGCTGAACGTCATGCTGAATTGAGACGTTCAGCCTTTAAGCCAACCTCAACAACCGCTCGGGAAGTTGTGGACAAGTTGCTTAAAATAGTTATCAAAGAAGAATCTGAGCTACTTCTACCAAGTATCCAATCCCTTGGTAACTTGGCTCGAACATTTAGGGCTACTGAGAAAAGGATCATCCCTCATCTGGTAAGGTTATTAGATGAGAGGGAGACTCATGTATCAGCGGAAGCGACGATTGCATTATGTAAATTTGCGTGCACGGATAACTATTTACATGTGGACCATTGCAAGGCCATAATAGAGGCTGGCGCACCTAAACACTTGATTCAACTAGCTTATTTTGGAGAAGACGATGCTCAATTTCCAGCCGTGATCCTCCTTTGCTATCTTGCGTTACATGTACCTGATAGTGAAACGTTAGCTCAAGAAGACGTGCATATTGTGCTTCAATGGGCATTGAAACAAGATACATTGGTGCGAAAACCCCCGCCGGCATTTATAGAATCACTTGTTAACGAAGCCAAGCAAAGATTGGAGATTTATCAATCTCGAGCATAATCTTCAGTTATGTAATGTATGTTGGCTCTCTTTTTCTTTTCTCATCCGAGCGTGAATATAAATAGAATTAATACATATAGTGTTCATTATTTGTGTTTGATCGATATATCATTTTAAACTCGATGGTTGTAGCTGTACAAAAAAGGCGTATCTGCAAATTTTGAGCCTCCTCTGTAGCAAATTACTAATAGTAACTTGATGGTATATATGTCTCAAAATTCCAAGTTTCTAACATTGTTCAAGTTTGGAATACTTTATATTGTTAGACTAATGATCAAATTAGAAGAATTCTTAAAATAAGAAGAATGAGAAATAACTATAACTACACATTAAAAATGTATTGATTTGATTTAAATGCATCCCTAATCTTTAGATGCATCACAATATATTTTGAGCTAAAATTAGATGACATACATATATTAGATGATTTCATCGTTTATACAAATTTATGTATTTTTGTCCTTCATGGGTCAAATTTGTTCTAAAGACTACTTCTTTCGTGCTTTCACTTCAAAATCACTTTCAAACTAATCGCGATGATCTAAATGAATAGAGATGATCTAATTCGCGCCGACGATCTCAAATATGTGGTTATAGTTATTTCTCATTCTTCTTATTTTAAGTTTTCTTTTCACTGGACCCTATATTGTTATTCTATGGAAAAACAAATCCCATAACATAAAATGGTGCAAAAAACCATAAACAAGAAGTACAACATAATATATGTATCACTTGTGAGTCTCAAAATGATGTTTGGACATGTGGACTGCATGATTGTTTGGAAGCAATTAGTTATAACAAAATTGATGTATCACGATAGTAAAGATTGCTTTTCTTAAATGATCCAGTTAGGAGTTTGGGAGCTACTCATAGAGAAGGGAAAAGACTCAAAGAGCGTGCTTTTGTGTTTTCGAAGTGTTAAAAACTGAAAACCTTATTTACCTTAAGGCCCAACATTGTAATCTTTTTAAGCCCATCAAACAAGTGAGGTTTATGCCAAATCATATTCAAGCACACTAAAGTATGAAAAATATAGAGTAAAGCATTCTTTTTACATATCAAGGGATCAATCTTCACTTTTCATTTTTCATATATTTTTATTTGATCTAATAGATGATATTAATCTTAACAATTTAAAAAACCCATTTTCATCATTTTTTTAATTTTTTCAAATATTAATATATTTCAAACCGTTAATCGTTAAGCGGAAAAAAAATATACTATTACAACGAGCATTTAATTATTTTTCTATAGATAGGCACTTTGATATACTTTTGACAAAAAAATTTTCGTGTTTTTTCACTTTTTTTTCTTTTTTTTACGAAACTGAAATTTGCATGAAAAATCACATGTGATTAAACACTAATTTTAATATCAAATGTGATATTAGTGTTAAATCATATATGATATAATCATATGTGATTTAACACTAATATCACATGTGATTTAACACTAATATGATATGTGATATTCAAATTAGTGTTTAATCACATATGATTTTTTCATGCAAATTTCAGTTTCAAAAAAATCGAAAAAAGACAAAAACATGAAAAACGATTTTTTCCCTTTTTTCGAAAGTATATCAAAGTGTCCATCTATAGAAAGATAATTAAATGTTCGTCGCGATGGTGTAATTATTTTCGCTTAACGATTAACGGTTTAGGAGATATTTAAATTACAAAAAATATGTGAAATATTAAAATATTTTTAATCTCAGCTATCGATTTCTTTTTTATGAAGAGTGGGGATGAGTCCCTTGATATGTGAAAAAAGTTTGGTATGTAAAATAACTTTTCTCAAAGTATATAATTATATTATGTTTATTATACTTACTTGTATTAAGAATAAATATATATCTTTTATCATTATTCAAAAGAGTAAGTAGTATGCTTTCAAAACGCAATCCTAAGAGCATAAGATACGGTAGCTGATGGCTTGAGCCATTGCCAAAAATACAAGCTTACGGCACAAGATATCATATCACAGCTGAGCTGGTACGGCCTGGTGTCGTGGCCACCAACTCACGCGGTCGAAATTCTTTTTATTTTATTATTATTGTTTTTTTTCAAGTGGGTATTGTGTTTGTGAGTGAGGTTTTGCGTTTGTATTTGTGTTTGTGTCTGAAAATGTTTATTGTGTTTGATAGTTTTTTTTATTATTTTTAAAATGTTGCATGTTATTGGGCAAGAAGGATGGAGGAAGACGGGTCCACCGAACATTTATACATTTTTAATTTTTTTCTTCATTTTAAACCTTGTTGTTATACAAGTTTACATTATTTGCCTTGCTAATGTTTTTCTTGCACCGTTAGTCCCTATTTTATTGGCATTTATGTACTTTTTTTTATTTAATGTACTCTTCTAATTTTATGTAATATGTTATATTTATGAATTTTAATTTTAGGTAAAAAATGTAAATAAAAAAAACCATGGCACCAGAAAAGTGGTGTGATTACTAGGGAGGGGTGTTTTGATATCATAGAAAAATCTGGTGCCATGGGAAAAAGGTGCTGAAGTGGCATCACTTTTTTCATGGCATCACCCACGGCACCAACTCTACCCAATGCTCTAAAACCACCTAACTTTATTTGCCTTCTTTTTCAAGGTAGATAGTGTGGTTGCATAAAAAAGACGCAAAGATAATTGGCTCACATAATGCCATAATCGGGAAGTTGGGCCGTACCCAAAAGTTATCAGAAACAAACTGATAATGCATAGGAGTTTTAGCTCAAATGGTTAAAACACTGTCATAACCAACTTATAAGGCTTAAAGCCCAACAAACCTTGGATGAGAAATTAATATCCGAAGCAAATATCAGTCAAACATTAGCGTCCTTGCCTGGATAACAACTACAGGGCAAGGTAGGCTTGAAATCTTATCGACAAAACTGTTGCATGTTAATGACAGTGTAAGTAATGCCTCAAGTATTTCGTTATTACGTGCAGATCTTGTTGAAGATCCCTATAACCACTTGAGTCAATCATGATACGACACGTGTCATGATTGTCTCCTCCATAGTATAATCACCACATGGTTCATCCATAACCATTCAATCATCCACGACCATTGGATCACTTCCACGTATCGCATGTGTCCAACGGTACAATCACCACGTGGCGGTGGTGGTTATGTATTTGGGACTAACTGAGGTTATGTATTAAGGACTAACGGTGCAATTTCTTTAACTGGGGTTACGTATTGAGGACTAACGATGCAATTTTTTTAATTGAGGTTATGTAATGGTTAGTCATAATTTGAAAATTTTGAAAGGTTTTTTAGTAAACATATATATTTTTAGAGTAAGTTAGTCATATTAAAAAAATAGAAAGTACATTACTCATTTGTAGACTTTGCCCTCTCTAAATCTCACGACACTCTAATGTTGTTCTAGATGGTGGTGCGATAGTCTTTCACTAAGTTGTGAAACAGCTTGAACCAAGGTTCTTTCACTGTAAAAGATATTTAACGTCTCAACTATGGTAATTGTGTATAGAGATGGCAAAAAGTGGGCACTCGATGAGGAATTCGGTACCCGAGCCCGGTTTGACAGAAAAATCCTCGATTTGCTCAGGTATGGGGATGGATACGAGGAATTCCCGAATTCAGAAAAGGCAATGGGGCTACCATGAATCCCCGATTTTGACCCCAAACTCAACCATGACGTTTAAAAATGTCAGTTGTGTATATCAATATGTACGTTTCTTAAAATTATGCACTGTTGATTTGTGTTTCGCAACTATTATAATATTTCATTTCATAAACTACATTTCATATATAGTTATATATACTTCAGCATAAGCTACTGTAACTATATAGTGCAACATATTGTTGTATGATTAAAAAAATATTTGTAACTAAGTCCATCTTTTTCCATATTCAAAAGATTGCTGGAAATATGTGTAGTAAAAACACTCTTTTTGTTATTACAAAAACTTACTACTTATTATATTTCTTTCTAATTTCATATAAGAATTATTGTTTTATAAATTAAAGTCTTATTTTGTACCATATTTGTACGTAGACATGTAAAAGACAACCTATTTGCTTAAAAATCCACGATAACCCTTGGGATACTCGATGAAGATGGGAATGGGGAAGCAAACCTATTCCTCAACGAGGATGCTTGAGGGGATGAGGATTTGGACTTAGGATCCGTGACGGGGATGTGAAATGAAATCCTCGACATCGTTGCCATCTCTAATTTGGTATTTTCATTCTTCATGTATTCTGAACTTTTTTTTTGAAAATAAATACGATTATAAGAGTTTTTATTTTTGCGTGCATGTGTCCCGCGTTAAAAGCGAAAAAAGGAATTTTGAAGACAGTTATTTGTGACGAAGACTACAACCTTACGAATAAAACAACAAACATCATTTAGAAGGTTTCTAAATCATATATACACATGTCAAATTATTGGCCAAAACTTCATGGTTTTTATTGGTTTTTAAAGATCACAGAAAAACGTCGACAAGTGAATCAACATTGCATTTGATTCTCACAACAAAAAGAATTTCATAAATACCATATATGCGTATGTTTATGCAACTTTACGTTATTTTAGCTATTTGACTATGTGTTTGTTTACACGTATGTTTCATTTGTACGAACTTCGTATTTTCAATTGCGTGGAATCATGTGTTTGTTTTTAACGTCTAATTGTGTAATTTACAAGTCATTATCTACTTTTTTTATCATCTATTTGAAATACCGGTGAATTTCACTATCTTTTAAATAGTTAAACAAACACTTAACTTTAGGTTTACTTATATATTAAGTCTGTTAATTCAAATAATGTAAAAAACGTCATTTGCATTATTCGACCTCTATATGTTTTGATTATCACAAAATGTAAAACCCCCGGTACCGTAGTAGGTAAAGTTGAAGGGGAAAGAGAGATCACTTTGGGCTTTGTTGATTTCCATGTTATGTAAAAACATACTTGATAAGTTTTTAATCGGAAAAGTTCGTTTTGACTACAACATCACTTAAGGTATGAACGGACAATATACCAATTTAGTTAAGTGATCAAAGAAGTTATTTTATTTTTAAAGCTCACATTTTCATAAATGTAACAAAACCTTTTTACATAAATAACTTATACAAATGATTTTTCTAATAAAAAGAAATGTTTTATTCAAAAAATATTTGAAATCTAGTTTATATCCCAAATCAGTTAAAACTTCACCAGATAAACATTTCACCACATCAGGACAAAAACAGGAGCTTCCTATGGTACGGTCCCTTATAGGTGGGACGGTCCCTTATGTATACGGGACTGTCCATGTTTAAGGGACCGTCCCCCGCTCCTCATGGTGCCTATAAATACTGCACTATTCTCAATAGAATATTAGACCTTTTGCACTAAATATATTTTGTTCCCCTAATACTCTCTCTTTGATCACTATAACTTGTTGTTATTTGTTTATAAGTGATCTCGTTATCATCTACCTCAAAGTGCAAGAGAAAAACGCTCGTATTCACCAAGAAACAAAGTGTTATAGTCTAGGCATCACATACACGTAACTTGCGTTACGATTCTCTTCTTCATCTAACTCTCTTAAGCTTCTTTCTTGTACATTGATGCATCCGACTTGTGTGTAAGTCGAGATTGGTTGTGTTAGTGTAGATTTGGACAAGGTGTAAGTCCTTCAAGTGTTGTGTGTAGATTTTGACGAGGTGTAAGTCCGTGAAGTATTGTGTGTAGATTTGGACGATGTGTAAGTCCGTGAAGTTTTGTGTGTAGACTCGGATTGTGTGGAAGTCCGAGTGGACGAGGTGTAAGTCCGTATATTATTGTGTAGTGTTATGTAGATTAGTTATAGCTAGGATTAGAACTCGACACTCCGCTTAGTGTCGGAAACTGGTGTAAGCAAAGGTGTATGGTTTTCTCCGCTTTAAGGGAGTTTGTTGACATATATGGTGATTGTGAAATCTCGAGTATGATACTCGAGAAGTGGAGTAGGGCGAAGATAGAGCTTCATAGCCGAACCACTATAAATCTTCGTGTCTTGGTTTGATTGTCCTATCTCTTTATCCTTTCTTTCATTCATATATTATGTTCTTTGTCCATATCCATTGTGTTTATATATATTATTAATTGATCTCACATAACTTCAAATCAAAAGAATTCCAAAAAGGATAAAAAAATATTGAAAGCTTTAAAAGGTAATTAAAACGGTGAAATAATTCAATCCACCCCCCTTTAGTTTTTACAATTGGTATCAGAGCCAGGCTACTCAAGAGCTTTAAAATATATTGTATTGCAAAACTTGAATCGATCTATGTAGTCTGAAAGAAACCTAGAATGAAAATATTTTCAAAGACCACAACTTTTTGAAAACATTGAATTTATTCACTGCAAAAATAGATTCGAAAATTATGTGAAATCAAAAATCAAAGATCTTTGTCATGTTATTACAATAGGTAATTTTCAACTAAAGGAAGTTAGTTTTGAAAATCAAAGTGATGATTTTAAAAGAAAACTTTCTAAAAATATAGAAGCCTAAATAATGATTTACAAAGCCTTACCGAAAAATGAATATGAAAGAATTTTCATGTGTCAAACGGCAAATGATATTTGAAAAAATATTTTAGTCATTCATCAAGAAAATAGTCAAGTCAAAGATAACAAGACTGATCTTGAACAAATATATGAACAATTCGTCATTTCTAAGGACGAATCTATAGATAGCGCTTTTGCTAGATTCAATACTATTGCTACTCGTTTACATGTTTTTGATGAAGGATATGCCATCGAGAACCATATGAGAAATGTCCAAAAAGAACTTGCACGACTGCTTAATCAAAATGTGTGGGTACTTGCCTCATCTCCCACAGGAGAGATAAATGCGGAACTAAATGGATATATAATAGGAATATTGTTGACACTCTGAAAAACGTGCGCACTCATCAAGGTAAGTTCTCTTAATCTCCATTTATTGGTTAATGCCTAAATAGTGTTGCATATATAATATAATATAAGGTCTTGGTTTTAAATTGTCTGAAACATCTACAAGTAGGAAAAAACAAATTAAATTGTTAAACCTCTAGAAAATCAGCCTCACTGCTGACAGTTCCATAAAGAGGTAGACGGTCCCGTAAATACGAAGGACCATCGGCTATTTAGAAGATCGTCAGTCTTGAAGTTTAACTAGCTTGATTATCAAAATTTATTTTGGGTCTTGTTCTAAAAACATCAACCTAGGAATCTAAATCTTCGCAAAATACCTTTACTTAATACAGAATTTAGAAGACAAATAGTGTATGCACTCATCATATGAAGAGTAAATTATATGATTACTGGTAACATACTTTTTAGTGACCTAGGACATGATATTTGATTAACTGAAACTATATGTGCATCAAACCTATTTGTGGAAGAAGGAATTTAGAAATTAGACACTCTGCCTAAATGCTTATCCCCCATAGGAACTAAGTGGACTTTTGGAAATAATAATCTAGCCTAAGTCCCCGGGTACTAATCTCACAAATGACAATGAAGGTGAGTTCGCGGACAATAGTTTGTGTTAGGGAAAAATAGGTACTTTGTTGTACCTAAAACGGCAAGTTGACTCAATAAAATATTTAGTGTTGCCTTCTAAGCATGCTTCTGAGATGACTCTTTCTAAAGTGGTTAATTGTATTCTCAATGCAATTAAAAGCACTACGTATTTAGGATTATTATATCCTAAGAGCAACGGCATATAAAACATAATATATGTCGTCTATGATAATTTGAGAAAATCTGGGGAAGATTTAGCAATACTTGTTCGATAACCCTTGGTTTTTGAAACACACAAATTGCTCTTGATACAATCACATTCAAACCCGAACGCGTAAGCGCTGGAAAGGCACGTATATTAATCACTATGGATGACACAAACTCTTACGACCTAGTCATCATTCTCAAGGACGACTCTACAGATGATAACAAGATTGACCTTAGAGTAACCCCGTGTTGTTCCCGTTAACTTGGTTAGTATTAACTACAAAGTTAATCTATCCAAGCTCCATGACTTAGCAATGTTATGAGAAATACTTTGTTAAATGATAAATATAAAGTAAAAGACACAGTTTTTTCACGTTTAATTCTATTTCCAATTAACAAAGAATTATACCTAAGTGTTTGCGGAACAAAACTTGGGATTGAATAACAAGTATGGTAATTCTCCTCACTAAACTTAAGCTAAGCTTAAGTACACCTATGCTAAACCAACTGAGCTATTCTCAGAGACTTAGTTGTATTTGGAGGAGAGAAAGGTGTTTGTGAATGTCAACGCATTAAGTGCGCAAACTTGTCAACCTTTCTACTCCTACTTATGGTCCTATTTATACACAATGTTTTAAAACCATTATTGAAAAAGACAAAGATGGCCTAAGCTAGTTTGGACAAAATACTGGCGTATTTTGTCTCTATTACAATGACTACTTTGGGTATAAGATAATGGTGCTTTCTGAATAGCAGTGATGATACTGTTCTTGGTCTTTAGCCTTTCAGGAAAAGTTTGACCTTTGCTTGATAAGGATTCCCCCTTAATCATTTCAAACTTATCTTGGCTTGTCCCACCTTTACTTTAATCTTTTAGCCTTCAGTCTCTTTAGTATTTAAGTCTTTAGTCTTTATAGTTGTTGAGGAGACTTGGGGTTCAGTGAGTTATTGTCATCACTCACTGAACCCATCATCTTCTTCTTTGGCTCAGGTATCATTCATTGAGTCCCGCCTCATTAAATTGAAAGTCTTTCTCTTAGGCTTGTCCTAAGCTTCATGAAGATGACTCACTGAGTGATTGTTCACTCAGTGACTTGGTGGATTTCACGGACTTTTAACACTTAGGTTATTTTCTACTCAAATGCTAGTTTAAAGATACTTGGGTACTGAGTGAACCCAACAGTCTCCCCCTATTTGGATATAAATATATCCTAAGTTTTTGTGATAAGTGTAAGTGAGCAAAGGTCTTCTTCTTACACTGATGATACATGAAAGCAAGTAAAGGACACTGATTCAACATAAAACATTCTTCATTCATACATTACATAAGTCCCAAACATAGCTAAACAGATAGTGTGTACAACATTCTTAGTCCAAATAAAATCCTAAGGCTTCAAGCTTCACTCTCTTAGACTTGAGCTTTTTTTTATCAAGATGATCAACAATCTTTTTCCTCAGGCCCATGCTGAACTTAGCATTCTTAGTGGTCTTGAAATTTGATGCCATTACCAAATATCCAACCATGGCATCAATCCCTACAAGGTCAATGTCACTCCATCTTTAGAAGGCTTGATTCCCATAAGCATCTATGAAGAACATTCCATACTCAGGATCTTCAATCACCATATTGTTGACAAAAGGAACTCCTTCAAGAGGGACACGATTGCAATCAAGTCCAAGTACCTTGATTTCAGGTTCAGGCTCAATCAGTTTCCTCTTTCTCCCTGAAGATTGAGGTTGAGACTGTTGAGAAGGAGCAAGAAGGGCAGATTGAATTCCAAGATCTTTAGGAATTTTATTCAGTCTTGCATACTTGTTTCTTAGTGATGTCATGAGGTCCTTGACAATGATGTTCCTTTTCTTTTCAACAATTAGACCCAACTCATCTAGCTCAGTGATCACAAAGTCAGAGAACTTGAATGGATCATGCACTTCAAACTCCTTTTTGTCACTGCCCCTATAGACACAGAGGAATGCATGTGATAACGCTCAGATTGTACATGTTTTCAGTAGCGTTATTCGTGCTTTTATATATGTTATTTGGTTATATTCATATGTTTTTAGTACTTAATCATATCAAAGAATGTTTGTCTAGTATATGTAACCAAGTGCAGGGAAATGGAAGGAAAAGTAAAAGAATATTAGATAAATGAAGATTTGTATTCATACAAGAAGATTTCCGTTTCATAGAGGCATGTCAAGCACGGTTCAGCATTCCAAGTGACGAGGAAAAGATCAAGTTTGGATGAAGAATCAAGTGCCACGAGCTAGAATCAAGTTAAAAGTCAAAAGACCATCTGATGGGGAAGACCAACCAATCGGTTGCCACCCGCAACCAATTCGGTTGGAAGCTATTGGAGAGGACCAACCGATCGGTTGCCTCCCACAACCGATTCGCTGGACATACCTATCTTCTATTTCTTCATCACTAAGACTCCTCACTTGTATCTAAATGATTCTAGGTCCTTCCTTGGTGTATTCTAGTCCCTTCCTAGCTCCTAGGAGGCCAAGTTCAACATTTATGACCCTAGGCCTTGGGATTAGTATAAATAGGGCCCTTTTGTGATCATTTGAGAACACACACTTCATTACAACTCTTTACTCATCAAAATAATCTCAAATAGCTCTCAAATTCGTCATTAGAAGTCCAGGAAAGTTTAGAGGTCCAAGAAGTCAACATTTGGAAGTCAAACCCTCGAGAAGTCAACACCAATACTTTGGGAAACATTACTTAATCATTTGTAATCTTATTCCAATCATTGTGAGACTCTTAATTATGTTTTCTAATGTTCAAAGTTCTGAGTTTATGTTCATGTTTGCTATGAGTGGCTAGTTTCTTTATGCACTTGCTTAAACAATGTTAATTATCTAATGATTAGTCTTTGATTGTGTTAACATGTTTTAATACAATTTCAAGTTGATTCTAAGATCCAATTGTGCTTAAGTTTCATAGTGACATTTGTTAATCAAGATTGAATAGTTGTTAGTAATTGAAAAGGGTCAAAAGAACTTATTGTTATTCAACTAGTTATAATCATTTGTCTATGAATGATTGTTTTAATCCATTATTCTTTGTCAAACAAAGAAACTAAAGTGTGGTTGTAATAAGAATACCTTTTGATTATCAAATTGGATTGGTTGGAAACACCTAAAAGGTCGTAAGATTAGTTGTTTACAATCAATTGTGACCCTTTGTCTATAATCGGTTACCTTTTGCATTGACCATTTCTTAAGCAAATTTGATAAGGAAAATGGATGTTTTTGTGTTTAAGTTTATAAATATAAACTTATGAACTTGAATTGATCTTGAATTGATTGGTTAACCTTAATGCTTGTTTTTATAAACTAAAATCTTGACGAAGGTTTAACTTGTAAGAACAATAGATTAGTATACCAACTAATTATCATAACCAACATGTTAAGAAAAGGTTAACACAATCGTACTATTCAAGGATAATAAACTAGTTTAAGCAAGTGTAGTTTTAATCATCTGAATTTCATTATCTCAATTTTCGTTATTATTTACTTTTGGATTGCTATAGTAGATTTCATACTTGTTTCTTGATTCACTCACAAATCCCTGCGAACGATCCCGACTTACCATCACAATCTTGCTATAACGGACGAGTGCACTTGCTCGTATGTGTTATTGGTAGAATTGGTAAACCACCTTTTATAAATTTAAAAACTTGTACACACGTAGCACATCAGCAGGCTTGGTCTTTGGTTGAATCTTCACATTTGTGCTGGCTTTTGGCCTTAGTTTCTGTGTCATGGTCCAGTTGTACTGCTCAATCCTCTTCTTCCTCAGCTCAGCCATTCTTTTGACATTCTCAGAATGATGTTTCTTGAGAGCCTCTAGTTGATCATCCTGAGCTTTCAAAAACTTGACTCTGACACTGTCAATGGTGACCTTCTTTAGGTCAATGCCACATATATCATCATCTTCCTGAACAATCTTGACCACTTAAGTCTTTGTTAAAGCCAATCTTCTTTCTTCAGATGAGCATTTATTTCATCATTTGTTAGGAAGAGAATCTTCCCATTGATTTCATAAGGCACCCTGATAGGTGCATCAGGGTCCTGACAGAAAATAAATAAGGCTTTAACAAGTTTTGGTTGTTTAGGCATTGAAGTGGTTGCAATACCTTTGCCTTTACTCTTGGAGTCTTTTGGTTGTTCAGGGATCTCTTGTTCAGGCTCTGGCTTGAAGGATGAGATGGGCACAACTGTCTTTAGCTCTTCAATTTTAGCGCCTTTCTCCCCCCAACTGTTGCAGGAGCTTTAGTGAGAGAAAGAGCTGGCTTTGGCACTGATGTGGAGGGGGTGGATTGACCTTTGAATGCCTGATAAATTTCAGACATCATGGACTTGATGTCTGAAGTGTCCTTTCAGAGAACTGAGAAGTCTGAGCTGATAGAGGCCATAGAATTCTCCAAAGCATTCATCCTTGACCTAAGATTCTAGGCCAAGGAGTTTGTAGATTTAGCCTAGATTCCTAGATTCTTTCCTTAAGTAGTGAGCCTAGACTGGATGTCAGTGATTAAGGAATGAAGACCCTGAATATCAAGGCTGTTGATCATTTTGAGAAGCTCAGTGAGGCTGCTGGAGTTTTGGATGTACGCCTCAGAAGCCTAAAGAACTTTCTTTGTGAGTGCAGGATCATCTTTCACAGCTTCTTGAATGGTTGTAACTCCCTGATGAAGCCTTTTAAAGAATCAAGAAAACCAGCTAAGTGTTGATCCAATGTATTCAAGGAGTATTCAATATTTGAGTGGTGATCAACATGGGCATCATTATAATCTTCAACAGAGGCCTTGACTGAGTTCAACATAACTAGCAGCTACCTCAGTGTGCTGATCCCATTGTTCCTTGATAAGCTCATTGAAGAGGCGAGTATTGGCTTTTCTCAAGAACTTGAAAAGTTTCCTTTCGGTGAGCGGGAGAATGTTATCATACTTCTTTAATATTCTGGACATGAAGAAGTTGCTGAGTCATAAGAATCACCCTCATGAGTAGAGTCTTCAGGCTTTGAAGGTTATAGTGGTGAAGACTGATGCTCTTCTTCAGTATTATGAGTATCAATATCCAGATCTTCACCTGCAATAAAAATTCTTCAATACTTTCAGCAAGTTCATCTTCAGATAGGAGAAAAGACTGAACAACTGCCAAAGTATTGAGCTACAAAACAGGGTTATCCAGCTCCCCCTCATAAGAAGGTTTGCCTTCATTTCCGGTCAGGGTCTGGTACCTTAATCTAGTGAAGTGGGTTTCTTCTACCTGGTACTTAGCACCAGAACCTGATTGATCAGCTCTAGTGGGGGTGAGTGGTTTCGTATCAGCGAGTGATTTTTGTCCCTCTGAGTCTTTGTCCCCTAGTGGCATTCAGACACTGGTGGGAGTTTCCTAGTGTCATCCTTAGGAATCGTGGAAGTTAAATCCTTGTCAGTGGGTTGTATGTTTCCCCCTGAGTCTTTGGGATCAGTTTTTGTGCCCTCAGACAGAAGCTTTGATGTGTGAATGTCCTCATCAGGCGTGGAAGGCGATCCCCTACCACCGGGTTGTTTGTTTCCCTTTGAATCTTGGGGAGTAGTAGTTGAGGCTAAGGACATTGATTTTGATTTGTCAGTGCCCTTCGTTGCCTCAGGGGGTGGTGGAACTTGGTCTCCCTTGGGTGGTCTGTAGACGGGTCTTTTTTTCTTTTCTTTTGAGGAGGTGCTCCTGAAGCCTCAGGGCTCTGTGACTTGGCTAAGGTTGAAGTCACAATCCGTGTCTTCCCTTTTTTCTTCTTTTTAGGAGGAAGAGGTGGAGATACTAAATCCCTATAATTGTTTACAGCAATCATGTGGGTCGTCGATTCAATGGCAAGGACTTGGGCTGAGTCCTTTTTAAAATTTGTTGAACTCAGGATGGCGGGTAAGAACTCAAGAGATACATCATGAGTATAGTCAGAGCCTAATAACCATTCAAGGGTACAAGAAATAAACCTAGGGTAATATACATATGTTACCCTAGTTTTACTCTGTAGCCTGGTTACAAGATCACTGTGAATGATCTCACCTATGTTGACCTCAGTCCTAGTGATAAGACTATAAGCCATCATCAGTTGAACATAATTAACTTGTTCAGTGGATGAGTAGTTCTAGCCGAGAACCTGAATCAAAAAAGTGAATAAGATTCTCCAAGCCACAGGAAATGAGTTTTTAGTTACTGGAATTTTATCCAAGTAACTTGGTTGTAGAGCTATTTTGGCTAGCTCAGTCTTTACAGCCTCAGGCTCAGAGAGAGCAGCATACTTTCCCTTTTTGTAGGCCAACCCAGTTGATGAACAAAAAGTCGCAAAGTCAAAGGTCAGTGGACTTTGGCCGTTCATCACTGATAACTTGATGATATTCACTGAGTGGGCATGCCTCAGACTCATTAGGGTCAAAGGCTTGTGCAGTGTACTAGAACTCTCTGAGGAAGTTTTGGTAAAGCACTGATGGACATTTGGTAAAGGCCGTTTTTCTTTGTAGGATGGGACAATTTTTGGGTACTTAAAATTGCCTACAACATTGTTTTTTTAAAACTTGACATGGTCAAGAGTCATGCCTGCCCATTGAGGTGCATACACGATTATCCGGTCAGCTGCCATTTTTGGTATTAAAAAGTTTTCAAAGTTTTAATGGCAATATATCAAACACCAGATGGTCACAAGTTGAATCCAACTTTGATCGCTGTCGTGAAGTGATTGATATGTTATCAAGATGGTTTATAACAATATGGATATCTTAATATGAATCTTCTTGACCAAGAAAATGATTTTGAAAAAGTGTTTTGGGAGATACACACAACTTTGCTATGAGAGAAATTTTTAGCAAAGTTTTTTTTTAAAGTTTTATGTGTGTGTGTTTTGTGTTTTTGAGGGGGTTATTTATAGGAGTGGTGAAAGGTTGTTTTGGAATGTAAAACTAGTTTTTAAAACTATTTTGAATATTCGCATTTAAGGCCACCACTCCATTCACCTGCATTTTTCGCGACTATCAAGGTGAACAGTTAGGCAGCACTGAAACAATACTTCTACAGTGGTGACATCACCACATAAAATATGGATAGTGTTTGTGAGTATAGGCATTTAATGCCAAGTGGGTTTTGGGAGGATTATGTGAGGCGCATGACATGGATGCCAATTAGGCACGAAGACCATATATTTTTTTATTTAATATGTTCAGTTACCAACCTACGACATTTAGTAACTAAATACTTAGAACATTTAGTTACTCATTAAATGTCTCTTGTCAGTGACATGAGCTCCTGAATGATATTTCATTCAGTGTGGGATGTTTGGGTAGGTTATTCAGTGAGGTCAATTGATACATTTAACTCATTGAGAGATGATTTTAAGAGATATTTATTCATTCAGTGGAGAACTATGTACACGATGTAGAATATATTCAATCAGTGGCCTGACTGTATATATCCAACATGCCCAACTCTGCTTTCAGTCTTGTGAAAGGGGTTTCATCCAAGGGTTTTGTGAAAATATCAGCAAGTTGATACTCATTGGGGATGAAGTGTAATTCAATGTCTCCTTTCATAATGTGGTCCCTAATGATATGATATATGATATCAATGTGTTTGGTTCTTTGATGGAGTAATGGATTGTTAGAGATAGCAATGCACTTGTGTTGTCACAGAAGATGGGAATCACTTGTAATGGATGTCATAGTCACTGAGTTGAATTTTCATCCAGAGTACATTTGCACAACAACTAGCAGCAGCTACATATTCAGCCTCAGCAGAGGACATAGCTACTGATTGTTGCTTCTTGGTGCTCCAACAAACTAGTTTGCCTCCAAAAAATTGGCAGGAGCCTAATGTGCTTTTTTTCCATGTTACAGCCTGCATAGTCTGAGACTGAGTATCTTTTGAGGTCAAATCCTGAACAATTGGGATAGTATAGCCCAAGGTTTGGAGTACCTTTCAAGTACCTAAGGATTCTTTTGGCTGCAGTGAGATGAGACTCTCTTATATCAGACTGATATCTTGCACACAGGAAGACTTCAAATAAAATGTCAGGCCTTGAGGCAGTGAGGTACATTAGTGAGCCTATTAATCCTCTGAATAATGTTTCATTCACTCATTTTCCTTTAAGGTCAGGCCCTAAGTTGTTTGGAGGAACCGTGGGTGTTTTCACTGATGAGCAATCAAAGATCTCATATTTCTTTAGAAGATTTATAGTATACTTCTCTTGACTGATGGAGATTCCTTTATCAGTTTGTTTGATTTAAAGTACAAGGAAGTATGTGAGTTCTCCAATCATACTCATTTCAAATTCCTTTGTTATTAGTTTCTCAAACTGTTTACAAAGTTTATAATTTGTTGACCCAAATATGATGTCATCAAGATACACTTGGACGAGTATCACATCTCCTTTAGTCCTATGGATAAGAAAAGTGTTGTCTATCTTTCCTCTAACAAATTTTTTTTGAATAAAAAAGGCTGAGAGAGTTTCATACCATGCTCTTGGAGCTTTCTTTAGTCCATAAAGAGCTTTGTCAAACTTGCAGACATGATCAGGAAACTCACTACTTCAAATCCAACAAACATGCATTCATTAGTTGAAGCTGCAATCAGTTTTGCAGCCATGCTTCTGGTAACCATGCCTTCAGTGGGTTCTCCAATGATGTTTACTAGCTCAATGTCCTGAAATCTTGTCCATCTGTCCTGAGGTCTAGGATATGGATCAGGACAAGTAGGAATCTGAGAGGAGAGTTGAACTTCAGGGAAATTAGTCTCAGTGATTGTAACTTGAGGTTCATCTGGGTGACCTTTTTGAACACTACTCTTAGTTTCCTGAACATGTTGTTCAAGGTGAGTATCCCTATCAGGGACATGGTTGGTTGAGGAAGGTTTTGAGGGATGATGTAGTAGAAGAGGTTTGCATCAGCTTGATACTGTGTGGAGGGGTTAGTATCAGGATGATATTGATCCGGTGGATACCTTGATGAGTCATCAATCCTAATTTCCTCAACTGAGGTATTTGAAAACCTGATTGCATCAGTGCTTTCATCAAAGGTGACATGAAAGGTTTTCTCAATCTCTTGTCTCCTTATGTAAAAGACCCTTAAGGCTTTAGAGACAGGAGAATATCCAAGGAAGTAACCATCATTTTCCTTAGCATCAAATTTGCCTATGTGATCCTTGTGATTATGAATAAACACAGGACACCCAAATACATGAAAATAGCTTATGTCTGGGATTCTTCCTTTGAATATCTCATCGGGTGTTTTGTTATGTATTTTGACAATGATGAACCTGTTTTGTGTGTAACAGTCAGTTTTTACTGCTTCAGTCCAGAAGTGCTTAGAGGGTACTGAACCATTCAACATTATTCTTGCAGCTTCAACGAGTGTCCTATTCTTCCTTTCAGCAACTCCATTTTGTTCAGGAGTGTAAGGAGAAGAGAATTTTTGAGATATTTGGTAAGTGTGAAATCACATACCTATTTTTTTAGGGAAAATGAGGCAAATGGACCGCGCGCTCTGAGGCTTATCACTTTCCGAACCACGCTTTTTTGCGTTACGAAAATGGACATGTTGCCCAGCGGTGGCCAACCATGGGGTGCCACGTGTCCGACAAAGGTATGACACAAGTACATGTTTTGAAAGTATTTGTCATGTATTGTAAGGTATTGTTTTTGGGCAACCAAAATGTATTTTCGAAACTATATATTATTGGGCAACTTGTATTTATACACGAGGATAATATGGTCATTTTACACTGGTTGTATTATAAAACTAATAATAATAACTCAGAACACGTACTCACACAACATCACGCACACACACACAATCATACATCTTCTTGTACAATTTAACAACTTCTACAATTAAACATCTTCTTCTACATCACGCGCACACACTCACAAACCACATCTTATTCACAAAACCTTCTAACCCCTAATTAATTTTACTGTATATATCCGTATGACAAAATTAAAGTAGTACAATTGTAAAATCGCAGTTCGTTCTACATTGAAGTTGCTGCCAGATATTAAACTCTGTTTGTCAAAGAATGAAAACCGCGAAAGGTTGTTCATGC
>CM040246.1:90255215-90340516 GCA_022545495.1 Chrysanthemum lavandulifolium
CACAAATTTGCAAACATTCTAACTAAAGGATTACCTGCTGCACACCACAATTTTTTGTGTGATAAGATTAATCTTTATGATACTTACTAGGATAAAAATGAGGGGGTGGTGTTAGAATATGCCATCTCTACTTCTCATTTTTATCCTTATAATTTTAGGGACTAATTATGTTATTTTTTTTATATCTGTTTTGTAGCTAAAACTTAAATTTGAGCCAAGATTGATAAAGATAGAAGTGCATGGACTACTTTGGTCAAGCTTGAAGTCTTTATGCCTACGTAAGGAGAGATCGAGATCCTATTCATTATTATCAAACCCTAGCTTCAATATCATATTCTCCCATTGATAATAAATCAATCATTATTTTCATTGTATACTGATTCTTGTTTCAGTATTATGGGGAACAAGTTTTGTTGCTATTATTAATCAATAAAGAAGAAATTGTTATAGTTTTGTTAAGTTGTTTTGATTATATTTTTCTATATATTTGTTGCTTCTAGCTTTATGCTAGTTTTTAATCCAATCGCCCTTAAAAAAAACATAGTATATTAATGTTTGTAACTTTCTCTACCATTACTATTAGTTTAGAAGTGGTAAATAACTTTCTATCTAGATATCAAATCATATATCACCAAATTAACAAACTAGATTAATAGCGTTTTCAAATATCGTTCTTCTTTTTCTCCTTTTTTTATGATAATTAAACCTGATCAAATATGGATAAAATGTTATTTGTGGGAAACACTCGTATTATATACTGTAAAGTTAAATAAGTAGGCAAAGAAATTAAAGAAGATAATACTCGATCATATTTGAGGATAGATATGGCCTAAACCCGATTGTTGGTTTGAGTACATTTCATTAAATATTTTCCTTTATATATATCGTATCAATAAAACGTATCGCCTACGGGGTTTACAACACTCAACATGGTATCAGAGCTTTAGGTAAGATCCACTTACAAACTTTGGTATCCTCTGGTCATTGGCTACTTGCCGATGATTCGGAGGGATTTTAGTTTATTAGGATTTTGTTTTTCATATTTAATTCATAAAACCCTAACAATCAAAACACACAAAATATGTTGAGTTGCCTTCAACCAACCATACCTTTTTTTTTCCTAATCAAATTGTTATCGTTGTTGAAGATCATTGCCATTTTCGTAAATAGTTGGTCGCAAAATTGTCGCTCCTACCTAAAGGAAAAGCAAGCCATGATGTAAAAAACATGTCACATAAAGGAGGAAGCCGCAAGCAATAAACAACTATGCCGCCAAATACAATTATGCGTTCAAACAAACAAAAAAGAAGATGATAGAAGAAAAAAAGAAGTGACTTTCAATATATGTTCCAGTTGGGTCCATTAGGTTTAGGGTATGATTTATGTTGCTTATTATCAAAACTATATCTTTAATATAAATACATATGTTTTCTCATATGTAACTCATTCAATCAATAAAACTATATTGTTATCTAACATGATATTGAAGTGGGTCTAATCCTCAAACCTACGTGGCTAAGTTGAGCCGCCTACTTTATCCAGTAAACCTTAGTAATAGCCGTTTATCTCTTTCAAAAAAAAAAAAAGTCTAATCTTTGCTTTTATTTTTTGTGTCTTTCTTTGCTTTTCTTTGTATGGTGAAGATTAATCTCCGTTTGCTTTGCGGATGTCTTCATCAACAAATATAATTAATTAGCTTTTGCTCGTATTTATTTGCTTTTATTCTTTTGTTTGAAAAATTGCTTCATTGCTACAAGATTCTTCATCAACAAATTATGTTTTTGTTGCGTTAATGTTTTTAATTTACTACTACAACCCGACTTTTTGCGATTTGCACTGATTGCGGTGTATTAGAGGATAGATATGGTCAGAAACTCGATTATGGGGTGTATTAGAGGATAGATATGGTCAAGCCGATTATGAGTTTAAGTTCATCATAGTTTCATTATATATTTGTGCGTATATATATATCGTGTCGATAAAGCGTCTATATATATCGTATCGATAAAGCGTGTCATCTCTGAGGTTTACAACACTCAACAGATCCACACAAACAGGTAGAACATTTTATTTTTAGAGCACACTCTTATTATGTAAAAGTTGTAATTAGGAAACAATGACATCAAAGAAACAAGAATCGATCACACAAACATGTCGAAAGTTTTAATACATCCGAGTATGACCTGTACAAAGATTGAAAAGATACGATCGATGATTTCTCTTCACCAGCCATTGCCCGAATAATTGGGTCGATTAAAACCCATTGTTGAGAAAGTACGCATAATATAACTTATAACACAAAAGAGTAACATATGCACGAGTCATTCCAACATAGTGAACAACTTAAACAAGCTTTGCCTTCAGCTCTCGCATGACACTGCGTCCGCCCCGCTTTCCACTGCATCTGCCACCTCGGATGCCAATGTATTTCACCTCATGCCACTGCCTCTGCCTGACTTTCTATTGCCTCCACCGCGCGCATGCAGCTGCCTCCACCTCGAGTGCAAGTGCATCCTTCTTGCTTTCTCTACCTCTACCGCCCTCACAAGCAGCTGCCTCCAACTCGAGTGCCGCTGCATCAACCTCACGTGCCGCCATCATCCACTGCCTCTGCCGCCTCATCTGCCACTGCCTCTGCGGCCTCTGCTGCCTCATTTGCGACTGCCTCCGCAGCATCTTCAGCTTCATTTGCCACTGTCTCGACTGCCTCCGCCGCTTCGCATGCCACTGCCTCAGCTGCGTCGCTCGCTGACTCCACTAAATTCCCAAAGAAATCCATTATCCTTTTTACCTGCTTATCTTTTTTTTTTCTCTAAGAAGTACTTTTTTTTTAAAATGAAAACTTAAGATATACTTGATATACTGATTAGTATTGTGGTTTGTTTATACAGGCTTCAAAATAGTCAATCATGTGAATGGCATTCGATATCATGACGTCACGAAATGACGTTATCCATACCTAACAAGTAACAGTACATTGTTGTTTGTAACAAACAATTTGTTTGTGTTTCTACTTACTTATAATTTGCTCATTTTCTGAACAAAACTCTTATTTACAATATATGTATTTGAAGAAAGGGTAAAAGCCAAAAATACTCTATGTCTTACCGTGAAAACTTCGTTATGCTTTCTCAAGCTTTTTATTGTCATTATACTTAACGTTGTTTCCATTTTCGACTCATTGTATTTAGTACTTCTTTATGTATAATGACAATAAAAAGTTGAAAACATAATATTTCAGGTCATATAAATCATGGTGATAGCTTTATTGATTATAGCTTTAAGTTTGATCGGTTTATGTGATGATATTGCGAGTAATCCACATTTTGTCTTATACATGTTTTACAATGGCAATCGTGGTACTACATTTTGGCTTCTAGGATTCCCAGGCTCACGATGGCGATCGACACCGTGTGCTTGTAGGTGAATTAATGCTTTTCAATGGATTCTCCTCGAGTATATTTACTTCATCTTGTCGTTGCATACCTAGTAAGCAAAAGTACAAAGTTTCTTGCGGGTCGAACGCGTTTTAGTTACTGATGCAGGTTGAAATGTGATTTTAGTATGGGTCGATATGAGTAAGTCGACCCGCTAGCAAAAGTTGTCTTTTTCTGTTTTATTACTGTCTGAATAAGGAGGATTGAGGTTGTATGCGTTGGTGGGTCAACTTTTAACACGTTCGACCAAGTGCCTATCTGACTGATGAACATATCGCAATTAAAATGAAAATGGTTATATATAATGACAATATTTAAATACGTAGAGCGTAATGAGTTTTTGAGGAAAATCGTTAAGCGTTTATAAACTTTTACCCTGAAGAAATTACAACTTTTATCTTCACAAATGAATCTGGAGAACGTGTTTATTTAATTTTATATTTTCTGGTCTATTTTGAGAAAGGTAAGAGAGTTTTGGGTTACAAGTAAAACGTCAAATATAACTCTCTTTGTAAAGTTATAGACATTTTCATTTATATGGAACTTTTAAAAATAAATCGTTTGTTTTCTTATTTTGTGAAAAACATGAGTATTTCCTCCATCTAAACACACCCATCTTTTCTCTTTATTGCGTGAGTCTTTCATTCGTTCTTTCTTGAGGTTATTTTTATCTTTCACTATTTTTCTTTTTACATCATATAGAAACTAAATAAGAAAAACTTTACTTTTAAACGGAACTCAACGTTTAATGATCACACCTTAGACAGATTTTTTATTGTGATCAATATCATGCATAAAATTAATTATTTTGTTTCTATATGCATGGATCAACAGTTGTCTGGCAGGTCACGTTTAATACGAGTATTTGTTGGTTTAATGGACAAAATATTAATAGATGTGTGTTAGGATTGAACTCGAGATCACGGGATTGCACACTTTACGTATGAGAATTAAAGTTAATAATTAAATATAAATGTCATATTTATTTATTAATTACACGAAATAATATATAACGGACGTTAAGTTAATTAAGTGTAATGGACTAACGATCGTTAAATATTAATTGTAATGACTAGATTGAAAAATAGAGATCGAGAAGGTTCTAGAATCCCATGGAGAGTTCAAACCGATCGGTTATGGGTTTTCCAAACCCAATCCATATCTAACTTGGTCACCAAGTTATATTGGGTATAAATACAAGCCTAGGGTCTTAGTTTTCATCATCTTCACTCATAATCTAAAACCTAAAACATTGTTTATCTGTTTTTGATTATAACCGATTGTACAACCCTCCTTGGGTGTCGATCATCTTGTTTTTCCAAAACAAATTGTTTCGTGTTTTTAAAACTAGCATTACTTTAATTTGATTTAGTACGTGTGTACAAGAACGTGATACAATCACACTATTGATTGTATCTTGGATTGAATTACAAAACAATAAGGGGTAATTCACATAATCCTTATAAACCCTAATTAGGGTTCATCTCAATTGTTAGTTTTGTGGAATCGATTCTTGTTCGGCTAGAATCAAAAGGTACGCATACTTTATATTTATGTTAGTTAATTATTCATTATTCGTTCCTATACGCTTCCGCATGTTTCTTTGATGTTTGATGTGTTTTATATATGATTGTCATAGTATATAATCCAACAGTGGCATCACGAGCTTGGTTTAATGAGTAATTAATTACTAAACACGTAAAAAACGAGTATTGTATGTTGTTTGATATGATTATTTTAGTGTTTTGGTTATGATTATGTAAACCATTTTTTTAGGGATTGGGTTTTTGCCCTAATTTGTTTTAAATTTTTTTATGGATCGCCTAATTTTTTTAGTGTTTTGGTTATGATTTTGTAAACCCTAATTTTAGGGATTAGGGCTTTGCCCTAATTTGTTCTTAATTTTTTATGGATAGACCTAATTTTTTAGTCGATTGTTTTAAAAATTGTTTTAGGGTTTATTATAATTGTTATGTTATCAATATCGAAACCTAGAATTAATATATTTGTTACGTGATAAATTCATGAATAAAGTGTTATGTGACATGGAATTGTATGCGATCTTGTGACAACGTGAATAAATTGTTATGTTAAATCCATGAAAACATGCATGTTTGGCATGGATTATTGTCGATATATATTTAATTGTTAAGATTTGTTATGCGAAAATTAATTGTTAAGTTTTATACACATGTTTATTATTTTAATAAAATTTTGAATTGGGGAATAACTCAATAATATTAATGAATCAATTATGTGCAATTTGGTTATTTTAATTATGGCTTACGCAATCGATTCGTCGATGTATGTGGCTCACTTTCAATTGTGCGAGTGAAAGTCCTAGTTAATATATACGTTAATTAACCTATATATTGATTATTAATAGGTTTTATCAAATAAGTTGCATGTGGCTACTTGTTTACACGTATTAATTGTTAGTTATGTGCGCATCGTTTTAAGTTATTTATTCTTTATTGTTTACTTGTTTGTTTATTATGTGCGACAAGTTTTAAGCAAAGGGTAATTTTCAATAGAAAAATAAATCGGACTAAACAATGGTGAAATTTGATTTGTTATTGAAGAGTTAAATTTTCAATAAGTTTAATTGATTGATGATTTTGGTACAAATAGTGAGAACGGCTCACCCAATTTTGACGGATCGTGCGAGGGTATAAGGAGGGAGCGCATTAAATTTTGACCGAAAGAAGGAGGTCATAGTCTTCATTGATCACCCCCTCCACTTCTATGCGAGTCAAATTGGAGTTACCAACTAGGCTATGAGTACAAAATCATCTTAAGGCTTAATTAGCTTTAATTCCATGCGCCACTTTTGTAGTAATTATCCGAACACTAAGTCTTTACACTTATGCAAAAGTAATCGATATAATGAGCTTATAATTAAAGGTAAATTCCTTATTGGCGAAACCAATACCTCAATCAAAACTTTGATTATTTGATCTTTATGAATTGGTTAATAAAAGTTTTTATTAAAATTTATGCTACAAGATGAATATATGACATCCTTGTACATATTTGATTTGACACCATAAATCAAAACTAGTACCCTTTATAAATTAATTTAGTGCCATCTAGTTAAAGGAACACTTGAAGTTGCAATTTACGTCATGTGGGAACTTGGCGAGATTGTGATGGAAAGGTAAATGTATGTAAAGTCGTGCACTACATTGGCTAAGGCTTATAGCGGATGTACAATGGTAAGTCTAGACACTTAGGTGTCGGGCATAGATGATTCGTGAGTTTATCATGAATGGGTGGTATCTATAGAGTTTGTGAGATCTCAAATGAACTTAGTTGATCACTTGACAAGGGTCTCGCTAGAGACTTGGTTATAAAGTCGCTAAAGGGATGGGTTTAAGTCCAACTTAGTCACCAATGTTAGGACACCCAACTCCTCCGAGGAAACTTAGAGCCGAGTTCAATGTGGAAAGTCAACATTCGTGGACTGAGCACATGTTTTATTTACATCCCAAGGTTGTGTTTTGCTGTCAGAAAGGAGGATGAAGTCTTTACTTAATGGTTAATTTTCTTTGAAAAAGTGCTTGGCGAGCATGACAAAGAGGAACCACCTATGTAAATGTTGAAGTTTTGCCGCCTGTGAAGCTTTGGACTTTTAGCTTTTACAACATTTATGAATTTGGATATGGACACATGGCTTGTATAGTGTCGAGTCATTAGTGTTTGAAAACTTGTGTGTATTTTATCTTCGTATTCAAACGGTTGAAGGGAATTGAAAAATGTTTGCCAATTATTGTTCGACTTAATGTTTATTACCTTATTATGCTTTCGTTACTAAGCGGATCAAGCGATGTAATGGAACTATGATAATTTGGATCCTAGTTTTGAGAAAATTCTATGGTTATATGAATATTACCTTGGGTATTTTATTTTCTTGAAAAATTTAATTATCGAAAATACTAAAATTGAATTTTGCTTATTCTTTAAATGTATTAATGCAACATTAAACCATAAACGTAGGTTATTCCTGTATTGGTAAATTGATCTACACCTATAAGGGTTTTTGGTAGAGTCAACTTTGCTAAAAGAATAAACCTAGTACTCTTTTCATAAGAAAGAGTGAGATTCAATCCTATTCCTTTTCATGAATGAGAAAGGTATGGTAGGACAAATTAGAATTGTCTAAATTCTAAATTCATAACTCGTAAGTAAATTTTAATAGTTAAGAAAATTGCATATTTTCTGAGTTATTAAATTAGAAGCTAGACTAATTTACTGCAAAATTAATAAAAGACAAACTAGCATATTTTATCTAGTTGTTGTGCTTTGACCATTTAAAAGTACTACTTACAATTGTTGGAATGGTAGAACTATTAAGAAAGAAATTGAATGCCCAATTTTCCAAGTTAATAGCATTGATGGATAATTCATCATCTACATAGTAGAATACACTCTTTTAGTACACTAGGCGAGTACCCACGCCTAGCGGCAGCGGTTTCTAGCGTCAGATAATTAATGATTTGTGATACTATGGTGAGTGTTTTGTGTAGCGTTTAAAATAGAACGTGAACCGATGAAAATGCAATTGCAAACGGTTGTACTATACGATAACTAAAGTCTAGACAAAATTCTTAACACCTATCAAACAACATATAAAAACATTTAATGAAAATGAAAGTAAAACATTACATCAGTTATGAGATAAAAACTAACAACACACGTTTCTTGTCGCGTAAAACTAACAAGGATGAGATTAATGGTGTCGTTGTTAAGAAGAACGCAAGTACCAAAATTAGCATGAATGTGATTAGCCCAAAATAAAAAATAAAAAATAAAAAAATTGGCTGATTTTGCCTATTTGATAAAAGATTTGGGCACATTTAGCCCCATTTTTCTTTTTGAAATGAGCGTATTTAGCCTATTGAAAAGTTAAATGTGCACTAACGGGCACATATTTTCTCTTAATTGTAAAACATTATAATCGTTTTTGAAGAAAAAAAAACTTATATATATAATATATTTATATAGGGACGGATCGTTTTGTGTTAAAAAAAGTTTATGGGTTCTAAACGAAAAATAATAAAAGTTTGAAGATTTGGGGATTAAACATAATGTTTTGAAACCCCGGTACGACCCGGGTGGTTCAACCGGTTGAACCGTTCTCGTCGAAAAACGGATCGATTTAAACCTAGTCAACCCGACAAGTTGGGTCAAAATGGGTCAAATTAAAAAGGGTCAACCCACCGGTTTTGAAGCGTCCAGGGTCAACCCGGTTTTCGATATGTATTAATAGTTTCAAATTTTCACTTTTTACTTTTTGGTTTTTCCTTTATATATAGTGTAACAGGGTACCCGCGCGTTGCGGCGGCGATTAACCGGAGAAATAGATCTTGATAAGACCTGATTCACCAGTTTGTATCGGTTTTAACGGGTTTTCTAGTTCGTTTTCGGATGGCTGTTATTGGTTAGCCGAACTGGTGGCGACACCAGTTTCCGGTTGAACCCGTTGGTCCGATCCGATTTTCAAAACTATATGTACCATCAACTTGTTAGCTTGTATGAAGCTTTGTGTGTTTTATTAATTTGTATAATGTATATAATAACATGTACTTTTCATTTTAAGGTGTTTTAAAAATAATATTAATTAGTATGTTTCATTATTTTACATTTAGAATTATGTTGTAGCTTGTTTAAATTGTACATTGTGAAAATTTTATTATACTTTTTAGTAAGACAGTTTTAGTGATAAAAAAAGTTTATGAGTTATAAACGAATAATAGTAAAGTTTGAGAAATTGGGATTAACATAATATTTTGAAACCCGGTTCGATCCGGAGGTTCAATCGTTGAACTGCTCCGGTTAAAACGAGTCAATATAAACCGGGTTAACCGACGGGTTGGGTCGAAAAACGGGTCAAATTAAACGGGTCTGGGTCAACCCGGTTTTCGATGTGTATTAATAGTTTCCTTTTGAAACATATGTATGTATTAATAGTTGAAATTGCTCATAATTAATTATTTCAACATTTCCTTTTTAATTTTTTCCACATTTCACTTTCTTGACTTTTCACTTTTCACTTTGACCATTTTTCTATTATAGATAGTATATATATGTAATTGTTATGTATGGACTTTCTCAAAAGTGTAGGGAAGTAGATATAACACTATTTTCTTTCACTGGCTAATGAAACACTTACAATGTTGTCAAATCCAGTAGGAGTATTGTGTTCTTATTATTGAATAAGGAATTAATGTAATGATCTCTAATTAGAGTGGGAGTTACAAGCTTTGTCATCTTGGTAGTAACCCGATTATCTCTAGAATGTCTTAAGATAATTATTTTCCACTTGTAGACACTTATGTTTTTAAGGATAGTCATGTACGTTTCCTTATTAGACAATGACGTGGTTCTATATCTACTAGTTATGCTAATATCAATGACACAATCATATTAGTCACATAAACAAACATATGTCGTGTTGTTTATCTGCTACATGATGTTGTTCCATGCACAAGTGGAAGAAATCTATATTGTGTGCAAGGTACAACATATAGGTATATGATTTAATGGATTCTCTTGACTGCAAGATAAGAGACTAATGTTCTAATATGACTTGTACAAGAAACACTTGGTGTTGCAATTTACGTCATGTGAGAACTTGGCGAGATTGCAACAACAAAGTAAATCTCCATGTGAAGTCGACCTTGCATGGACATATTTGCGATTTCTAAATTAGACAAGTATTTAGAACATGTGTCAAAATAATATATAAAACTACTTCAAATTAGATATTTATGTATTAATAGAATGATATAAATAAATAAAGTAATCTAATACTACTTCAATTTGTTTATTTATGTATTTTGGAATGACATAAATGAAAAATAGTGCAGTCCTACATTATTGTGAAGTAAATAAATTAACTTGAAATTAATATTGAAACCAAGAGTTGTGTTCATAATTACTTTAGTTAAACATGTTTATGATTCATTGTAGAGATATAAACATAAAGTCTTTTAAGACTTATAATAAAGTAAGACGTTAACTTGTTATGTTTTTTTAATTATGACACATACAAGAAGTCATTGAGTTGATCAATGATTTATAACGATAATGAGATTATAACATTTTATGTTTTCTTGATGAGACATGGATATAAAGTGACTTAGTTAAAAAGTACTTATGTTATAAAACATGCAATTGGCTTGGAAAGTCTATTATACCATTAAGTTGACTTAGTTGGTAAATAGGTAAGCCAAAAGGAGTATGTTTATCTTATATATTGTTATATTGTCTTACAATATTAATTCTAATGAATACCACAAGTTGATGGTATGTTTAGTTAGGAGAATCAAACTCTATTTGATTTGTTTGATTCAAGATAACCATAACTTCTTTCTTAAAAGTAACAAGGTTAGAAAATTGAGTATGGATTGAATATACTCAATATGACTCCAACCTAGAAGATTAATAAAACACCATTTTATTATGGAATGTGATGAATCACATTAAGTTTTAAAATTGAAGATTATAAATTTGTTAAACTACTTATGAATAGGTTATTAACAAACTAAAGTCAGGAATTGTCAATGTGTATTTGTAATGTCCCAAAAAGATAACAATGTAGTTTTGCTCTAATTGCTAAGTATATATAGATAGTCTATATATTACAAAAGGCAAGTGGGAGTTTTTTTTCTCTTGAAAGAAAAAATTACAAAATACATAATTCTTAAATACACTAGTAAATATCATGATGAGGCTATATATGAAATGTTAACCTCAAGATGATGGAATTTTCATTCATGGATCTGCAAGGATATCTCAGATATTTGATTTATATGCTGAGAAGAACATGAGTTCTGAGATTATAGTAAACCCGATAATCATTATGATGGATTACCAAATATTGAATTGGGTAAATTACTCATACTATGAATGTTAAAGATGATGTCCATAAAGATAATCAATTTTGAAAATTTGGTTTATCTTAATAGTTAGACTAGAGAATGGAAATAAGTTTCTTCAAAGAGATGAAAAACTCTAATGGTTTAAATCTCGTAGAAATCATATGGACAAAATTGTACACATATTTAATGCATGTTTTATGACAAGATTATTAATCATACTTAAACAATTAATTGTGATTGAATATTCTTTCCTAAGACACATTAAATATATAAAGATGATAATCGTCATACTTGGTTTCATTAATATGAAATATGACAATGGAATATCAAAACTCTTTCTTGAGAAATTACTTGAGCGAGGACGGTAAGTAATCGAAAGGTTTTTGAATTCATATAATATTTGAAAGTGTACGAAGTGCAATAATTCATGAATGGATAAATGCATGCATCTATGAAATTATTCTTATGTTTAATTATTAAATCCTAGTTTCGATTTATAATTGAAATAAGATAAATTTTAAGTATTCCTAAAAGCTAGTGGGAGTATTATGTTAAGGTTTTAAATCTTATATGTTGTATAACATATATGAAGTGACATTCCTTGTAAGTTAAATGTTAAGTCTTAGTTTGGAATAAAACTTCACTTGTAAGATTTAAGAAATAAAACATATAACATTGAATATATGTTTATTGTTAATAAACATGTGCAGTAAAATAAATGATTCTAATAAAACATGATATATCATTTGAGAAATGGATAAATGTCTTTTGACAAGATAGAACGTAAATGAAATCTAAGTTTGACATGTAGATTCATCATGTACATCATGTAGTGTATTCAAATTGTTGTATCATTTTTGAATGATAGATGATTTGACAACATTAATATCTAACTAAAAGTTATTAGATAACTTGTTTAATGAATATTCAATAGAATTACATCCTCAGCCTGGAATTGCTCCTAGATTCTATGGATGAACAATATGTCAATTGTTGTGCAAATTGTCATCGACAACAAACTTGAAAGTTTGGAAGACATTACACAATAAAATATTAAAGTTTAAGGAGTTTTAATGAGCATATTGTTGTTTGTATACAATGATGCTGGTATAATTGAGATGACACTCAATACGAGTCATGGTATGATTTCATCCTTGTTAATGGCCATGTGAACTAGTTGTGCTACTAAAAGCACAATTGCATTATACATTAAAAGAATAAGAATACTTTAAACTTAAAATGTTTGAAAGTTAAATTGTCATAAATTGGTGATAGAGGATGTCACACACTTTATGAATTATTATGTGGATTGGTGAATGCACACATACAAGGACTTCACTAATTGAATTCTTGAAATAAGTATTCTCAAAATTACGATAGATCAAGTTGGTTGATTTATGCCTTGTCAACAAGTATGATTGTCATTACTTGAGGCATAATTCATCAGCTGGAATTTTCATGCATTGATCTATTTAGTATTTGGATAAGGGATGTTAAAAAATTGTTATAATAAATCAAATACTTGGTATGTTTGATTTTATAATATATTGTATCCAATATTTGCATGTTTAATCCGTGAATAAATTTATTTATTCTAAATCGTCCGTTGTCAATTAATGATATGGGAGTATCGTTAAATTAAGACAAATCGAGTGATTTGGTAGAATATACTTAAAAGTATATTGATGAGAAAGCATACCAATTTGGATGATATTCAATGAATTGAATATAGAACTTATCCCAACTACATAATTTACTTTATGGATATTGTTGTTAAGTAAATTATGAATAGTTATCCTCGGACTTAAGATACCGGATAAGTGTCATGAATGTAGTGCATACGTGGAACAACTTAACGCTATACGAATCGGTAGTCATAAGGGTTGTTTCGAAGTGTTGCAAAATTTGTGGGTTAGTCTCGTAGTCAAGATAAAATTTGTTCCTTCAAATTTATTTGAGTTTAATCTTCTTGGGCCCTCGTAGGGTTGACAAGATGTTTGCATGGCCATGCCCAAGATCTCCCCTGAATATGTTCAGAAGATTTGGTAATCTTGCTCAATCACTTATAACGAGAAACAGAATGGTTGAATAAAGAATGACTTAATTTCATATCTTTATTTAACATGGTATTAGAAACAAAAGGATAATAATAATGAGAAATCATTAAAAGGTTTTTCCAGGAGCCTTACTCGAGTTGTACTAGAAGCATCGAAGTGTTGGTAGACGCTAACCGATGTGATCACACTATTAAGATATGTCCAAGTGGGAGTTGTTGGTTTAATGGACAAAATATTAATAGATGTGTGTTATGATCGAACTCGAGACCACGGGATTGCACACTTTACGTATAAGAATTAAAGTTAACAATTAAATATAAATGTCATATTTATTTATTAATTACACGAAATAATATATAACGGACGTTAAGTTAATTAAGTGTAATGGACTAACGATCGTTAAATATTAATTGGAATGACTAGATTGAAAAATAGAGATCGTGAAGGTTCTAGAATCCCGTGGGGAGTTCAAACCGATCGGTTATGGGTTTTCCAAACCCAATCCATATCTAACTTGGTCACCAAGTTATATTGGGTATAAATACAAAGGGTCTTAGTTTTTCATCTCTTATACTCATAATCTAAAACATAAAACATTGTTTGTGTGTTTTTGATTATAACCGATTGTACAACCCTCCTTGGGTGTCGATCATCTTGTTTTTCCAAAACAAATTGTTTCGTGTTTTTAAAACTATCATTACTTTAATTTGATTTAGTACGTGTGTACAAGAACGTGATACAATTACACTATTGATTGTATCTTGGATTGAATTACAAAATAGTAAGGGGTAATTCACATAATCCTTATAAACCCTAATTAGGGTTCATCTCAATTGTTAGTTTTGTGGAATTGATTCTTATTCGGCTAGAATCAAAAGGTACGCATACTTTATGTTTATGTTAGTTAATTATTCATTATTCGTTCATATACGTTTTCGCATGTTTCTTTAATGTTTTATGTGTTTTATATATGATTGTCGGGTATATAATCCAACAGTATTCACATAAGACTAATAATTATTATATTATAAAAGGATACATCGCTTATAACATCTGTCAATCGATAAAGCTAAAAGATAATATATTTAAGGTTTAATGCAGGAAAAAATTTTAGGGTGCGTAAGTTGAATTTCTTTGTAGTGTATATAAAACAGGTAAGGGGATCTCTATATATGTATGAACGCAATCTTTCACACATAAAATAATAACGCATTTATGATAGAAAAAAACAAAAAATGTATGTTAACTGCATTTCAAATCGAACGTATGAACTATGAACCATCTTTCACACATAAAAATAATAGTTATTTATAATGCATTGCTTATGCGCAGAGCCACAGATATAAGGACCTGATGCAGTTATGCATGATGCTATGGTAAAAAAACTTAAAGCTTTTCCTTCAACTCTGGCCATACTCACCCAAGTAAGACCAACACAATAATTCTCGAAAAACATTGTGTACCTGTGAATCCCGTTAGTAAGCAGCTTCACACACATCAAGTTATATGCTTGTGGTGTTGATACAAAAGTTGGACGTCCCTGATTTGGAGCTCCGGTTCTCGTACCAATTGAGAATTGCTGCTTGAGACCTGCGCACTAAGAGACAAGAAACACCGTTAGGCTTACAGTGGGATTGTCTCCCACGATTATCCTCCGCGTGAGAGTGAGTAATCGGTTTAGGGTTTAAGGAGTTTTAGGGTTATGAGATCGTACTTAAACGAGGGATATGATTCCTTTATATACGCACGGAATCCTTGTTGTTCCGTGTTCCCCAACCTTCGCGATCCCGCCTAAGTTGGTTGGGAATGATTATCTTCTTATTTTAGAAGATATCATATATCTATTCTGTGAATGGATTTGGGCTTGGGCTTTCGTGAGCCCAAACCGTTATTGAAAGTGGCCCAACAGGCTGGGCTTGTTAGTATTGGGTTGTGGTCGGGTTTATGACCCGACACCGCACTATACGTCATCATGTCCCCCGCCTAGTATGCGCGCAGCGTGAATCGGGTGCTAGACTAATGACCGTAATAAAAACGACGAAGAAACCATACACCTACCCGTAGGTGCAATGTATCGAGACATCCATGTGAATAGTCAATGCCTCGTTAATCGGGGAAAGTTATCGCCCTGTCACATCAAGCCATCTCAACCACACAGTGAAGACTAGTGGAATCCACGTGTCGCCAATCGTGTGGAAGAGGAAAAGTATATAACGTGGCGATTCATTTTCACCGGATTCCTCACAAGAAAAACGTCATCCACCATTTCTAAAGCATTGTAGGAGTTGTAAATCCAAAAGTAACCAACCACTAAGGTAACGTGCTGCGATATAGCAAAAATTATATCACCATGGTTAAACAGCTTACTTCGACTTCACCGACCTTAATTTGATCGGCCCGATGGAATTTACTCCGTTACTTTATACCCCGGACGTGCATCCAAAGGTTCCGGATGCGCGAGCCACGATTGCGGATTTCCGGCGGAAAGTGGTGTATACACACGGTTATTCGAATTTGCGAATCAACGTGTGCCCTCATACGCTTCGCGTGCGATGTGTTAAACTATTATACACTACACATATCGCACTCAGATTGTATCGGCACGCTAAAATTACCAATTTTGAGGTAAATTGTCGTCTGCTGGGGATTAACCCCACGATCCACCTATTCCGCGCCTTTTATCACACTACATGGGCGATGGGTGGGTTTCTTTTTCAAACGCGGTGTAGATTACAATCTACATGATAAGTTAGATGCACTTAGGAATTGGAGGAATACTTCTTCCGGTAGATGATACATGTTTTCCTCGGAACTATGATTTTTATACCAAGGAACGTTATGAGGGATGAGTACCCATTGCCGGGTCTTATAACATTGAGGATGCGAATCGATAATGCGAACCGCATCCCCATTAGTGCATATCCTAAGGGATTTTTGGTGCACATGGAATCACCGTAATTATTTTGGCCCAAGATGAGATCCCTATCTTTTAGACGCTAATGGCGGTGGTGGATACTTATTCCTCCGCATTTGTCTAAATAATGTAAGCACAATCTTCCGCCTTTGTCGCGCATTATATAACCTTTGTATATGTGTGTTGTCTTCTTGCACAGATGGATCTATTCACCGTCAGACACTAGCGAAGCTCAGAGCCGCAAAGACAGAGTACGACCTTTGAGGGATGACGAGGAGCCTATATTAGCCGCGATCGCAGGCGGTCATAGAACTCGATCGCAGGGATAGGGACCGCCTCCGTTGCAGGTGGAGGCAACGCCCGCAGAGCCGCCCTAATCTCGAGGTGACTTCACCGGTGGCGCAATCCATCGTCAGTCAGAGCTCATCTCAAGAGGAAGAAGAAGAGGAAGCCGCGCTTAGTCGCAAAAGGACCCAAGAGATCATGGTGCGGGCCTTCAAGGAAGAAACGCCGTGATTCAAACCGGGAGTTGTCCTCCATCGATGAAGCGTCGCCGCACCCATCGCCGATGATGCGGAGCCAGTAAGTAAAACCATACATGTATAACCTTCGTTAGGTGGTGAATGTGCTAGTTGTGATTCTAACATTGCGCGGTGATCATTTGTGGTGGAGCAGTCATGTAGTCACCTCCCAAGGCGAGTCCAATACAGCCGCCAGATCTCGAGTCAGCCGAGCCGTGATAATGAAACCAAGCCGATGCGTATGTGCCTCGGATCAATTAGTTGAAGAATTGGTTCAAGTCTCCGCTCATCAGCTTCGTTAATCTGGGCCGAAAGATCGAGTATCCGCGGGAGGACCAAAGTTCAAAGAAGGACCAAACAATAGCTCTGTTGAGGCGCACCGGCAAGCACCCAAGCGCGAATCTGGATAGCGCCTGATGCAGAGGCTAGTGATCTCAAGATATGCGCAAAACAAAGCCGAGGACAAGATGGCACTAATGTGTCAAATAAGTCGATCGCACGAGGCGCGGTATAAGTCTCAGGTGTCACCGGGCCCTTAAACATCTAGAGCAGGCAAGGAAAGTTTGTTTGCACAGTTGGGGAGCTTGGGACCATCATGAATCGGGTCATTGAGGTGCAAGAGGCTAAACTGCAAGATGAGCATCGAGTACGACGAGGAGTTGTATCTCACCATGTCCACCATAGCTGCCGCAGTGGCTCATAGGCTACACGGCCTTCGCTTAGTCGCCTTAGCACCGGAATCGCCAGAGGTGGTGAATGCCTTCGAGAGGTTGTGCAAAGGCGCCTAGAGCGTGGTAAATCGTAGGGCGGAACAACCCATGATGCGTAATCTGAAAGCACTCTGATAAGGTACCGTTATGATGCGGAATCATATGATCATTTGGTCGCCGCCATGCAAAGAATGAAAGACTTAGAGCCCCCATGATTTCGAGCTCGAGCGCGACCAAGATTATCCGATAAGTGTTATTATGGCGGGGTTGACATTGGCGCCATCGCACGCCGAGGATGCCGACACGTACCCGGACTATTTTTGAAACCCCATGAGTCGCAGCCTGTGCACCGTGTTTTGCGCGACCTAGGGATAGTCGAAATCCCTTTGCTTTAGAAAAGAGGTACCTTTGCAGAGGTCTTGAAGCGCATGCGACCCGCCTTGCTAAGAAAAAGGTATTGCGGCAAAGCTATTTTGTGTGGGGTTGGTGCACCACTTGCCAAGGTCCGATGGAGTGCCGCTGCCAAGCACCGTGTCGCATCGTGATGTGTGTTGAAGAGTATCGGTTAAAGATGACAAGTCGTGTTGGCACTTAAATCACTTAGGCGTTGTAGTAGCTTGTAGCGGATATGTTTGCTATCTTTGTAATAACTCGTAGTTATAAATAAAGGTCTTTTTGTCACGTGGATATAACTAAAAGTGTAATATAAGCCTATCTGCTTGTCTTTGTATGGAAGATGTATGTTGCCAAAGAAACAAACGTGGAAGCCATCGCAAATGTAGGAAATTCATAGTCGTGTATGAAAATTATAGTATACTTGGAAAATAATTCTAAGTATTTAGTCATAATCGTATGTTATGATTCACAACAGATCAGAAAATCAGATTAAGGAAGCAAGTGTCTTGGCTCCAAAGTTGTTAAACATGCACGCAGTATCACAAGACCCGCCGATGGGCAAGCATATCTTATTCCAACGTCTTGAGAACAAGGTGTTTAACAAGGATGCGTGATCCGGTGTTGACGGGTTTGCAAACCTCTTACTCAACAAGTTAGTTAGTAGGTTAACTTATCCTTTTACCATCGCGGGTTTATTCAGTAGTGCATGCACGCCATCATCGGGCAAAATAAAAAATTGTTAAGGCATACAAGATATGGAGATAACAACTTAAAATGTGTCATGGAGTTAGCTAGAAACCGCGACGCTTTTATTAATACTTGCAAGTTTATCAAGAAATAACAAAGAAAACAAATATGAAAATAAAAACCGAGTACATGAATGTTTATTGAGCATCGAAGTGCGAAGCGCCTCGCTACTGTGTCAGTAGCTATTCTTATAGGTAGCACCTCTCGAGGTTGCCGATATTCCATGCGCGCGGTAGGTCACGGCCATCCAAACCTCAGAGCCGTGACGCGCGTTCGCTGTTTCAAGAACCTCATAAGGTCCTTCCCACTTTGGTCCGAGCTTACTCAGTATCTTCGCCGCTTGCCTCATTGGCGCGTAGACAAAGTCGCCGTCTCGAATGAAACACCGCATACCTGGCATCATAGTATCCTTTCATTTTTGACTTTGACATTGCCTCCCGTATGGCCGCGTTCGCTCTTTCTTCCAAGAGGGTCCAAGTCGACACGCCTTCGTCCGCCGCTTGTAGTCACATTGATCTCCGCAGCGGCGGATAGTTGGCATGCCGATCTCGCTGGTATAACGGCTTCGTCCCGATACTGTAGAAGAGGGTATCCCCGCCGGTTTTAACCGAGGTGCGGTGCGCCCATAGTACATGTGAAAGTTCTTCACCCACCTTCCTTTGTGCTTGTCCAAGCGCGCTTTGATTCCTTCACCTGTGCTCGATTTGCGCTACCGACTAAACCATTGGTTTGTGGTGTGAACGAGCCTAAAGTGTTGGGTGATGTTTAACTTTTCGCACCAATCTTTGAAGGGTTGTCACGTAACTGTTTCCCATTATCCGAGATGATTTCTCCGTGTAATCCGGCGCGATACTATGTTGTCCCGCATAAAGCGCTTCACCGGTTGCCGATGATTGTCGCCACCGCTTTTGCCTCGATCCACTTGGTGAAGTAGTCTATAGCTACTATGAGAAACTTCGAGAGACCGCCGCTATTGGAAAAGGACTGCGATATCAATGCCCCATTTGTAGAATGGCACGGCGCGCGATCGGGCGTTAACTCATGCCGTGGTTGGCGCGGTACGGGTCTCGTGGACTTGGCAATCATTGCACTTCCTTATCAAACCCGCGCATCTTTATGCATGGTTGGCCGCAGTATCCCGATCGCATGGCGTGCTACAACGGACCGTGGTCCTCGTGCGCATGCTACATGAACCTTCATGGATTTCGAGACATAATTTGCTTGTAGGTGGCCGACGATCGAAGCCATGGTTGAGGAAAGAACGCCGACATAAAGATGTTGTCGCTAATTAATCTGCTGCTGTGGCGTCCGATTCTAGCGAGCTGCATTCTTGGGGTAATGTACCTTTGCTTAAGAATCGCAATCTGTCATCCATGTAGGGACCATCCTCCTCTATGACCGCGGAGACTTCCATCTCCGATATTGACTTGCTTTTTAGTGTTTCCACCAAGACTTGCTTTGATAAGTGCTAAGCTTGTCGAGGCGATCTTGCTCGCTGCAGGCATCCGCTGGCGATTTTCTCCTCAGTGGACTTGCTTGATAGTAAATCTGTCAAAGCCTTTGATCGTCGTTCAGTCTTCTCAAGACATCGAATCATATTTTCTTCTTTGGCTACGATTCACCCAACACATGGTTGGCCACCACAGGGAGTCCACATTTGCTTCCAAGTTACGTACACCCATTCGAAGCGCAATGCGTAGTCCAAATGATCGTGGCTTCATATTCTACCATTGTTTGTCAAGGTAAATTCAAACGCAGGCGTGGTGAATTCCATTCCTCCGGGTTTGTGAGAATAAGGCCGCCTCGAGCCATCCACGCATGAGGACCCGTCAGAAACAAAATCCATGGATCTTGTAGTTCTTTCGCTTGGTGTAGGTAACTCGCTCAGATCGGCTTTCGATGATGAAGTCCGCCGAACTTGTCCTTTTATTGCGGTCACGTGGTCTCGTAAGAGATATTATGTTCGCTTAGCAATACACTCCACTGGAGTCGCCCCGACGACGGGTTTGGAGATGATCCGCTTGATGGCTTGATCAGTGATTACCGCTATCGGTGCGCGCTGAGTACCTGCCAAGCCGCTGCCGGCAAACACTAATGCCAAGACCAACTTTTCCATGGCACTATAGTTCACCTTTCTTTAAGCGCTTTGTTTACAAAATAGATAGGGGTTTGCACCGAGTCCCTATCTCATTAGTAGCACTCGCTACCGACCGCCCTTATGAGTTGTCGATAAATACATGATCGCCTCTTCCGGCCTCGGGTGCCAACGAGTGTTGGGAGTGTTGCTAGATGTTGTTTGTGGTGAAGGCTTCTTCTCCTTCGTCAGTCCAATCAAAGTCACCCTTTTTATACACTTCGAGTGTTTTGAAAAGAGGCAATGACTTTTCACGCCGAGACAGAACTGCTGAGGCCAAGCTTTTCCATTGAGGATTGACTTCTTCAGCGTGCGTGGTGAGGAAGCTCTATTACGCTTTTGTCTTTTCCGGACAAGGTTTTATGCCATCGTTCTATCAAGTACCCTAAGAACATGCCTTCAAGAGGCGAGGTGCATTTAGATTTAGCATGTTGATCTCTCGTAGAGTCTTGAATGTTTCTTCTATGTCGCGCACAAGTTCATTTTCAAGATGACTTTTATGACCAGTCATCCACATAGACTTCCGTGTCTTGCCCACCTGCTTTTCAAAGGCATTGTCTACCAACCACCGATAGGTGGCACCGATTCTTCAAGCCAAACGGCATTTTTGTGTAACAAGACACGCCTTTGGCTTGTGTGGAAAGTTGTATTTTCCTCGCCTTCCCGGCTATTTGTATTCCGTGATATCCCTTGTACGCGCCAAGAAAACACTTCAACGGGTATCCACACAAGGACTCTATTTTCCAATCTATCTCGGTAACGGTAGCAGATCCAACGGCACGCTTTATTAAGGTCGTGAAGTCTACACATTCGCCAGCCTACCATCGCTTTTTTGACCATTTATCGATTAGAAAGCCGCCGTGGTAATAGACTTCACGATAATTCCCGCCTTTACCACTTCACTACCACCAATCGCCTGCGCCTCTCGGAGCTTCGCCACGCTCTTCCGGGCGACGCGAGTATCCTTGTCGGATTCTAAGTTTATGCTCGCGATCGAGCGTGGTACCAAATCATGTGTTTGGGCTCCCACGCCAAGATATCCACGTTTTGTAGGAGCGCACGACACGTACTACTTTGTCAAGAAACCGACAATGACCTCCAATGGTTATTTTCGTCCGGTATTTCGTGAATTGCGACCTTCAAGTTGGGGACTTTCGTCGTAAGACCGCTTGGGATTGGTTCCATTTCGCATGTAACCGTGTTACATTCTCTGCTTGGTACCGCGCATTGTAGAGAGTGACAATGCCCCCTTCATCGAATTTAAGCATCCCGCAGCCGTTGATGGCATGGCACCAGATGGTCGATATCCCCGGTCTCCCAATAATGCCATTGTATGACGAGGGGATTTGATCACCATGAAATCTATCCAGTTGTCGAGAGTGGTCTCGCGTTAATGCCGACTAGTAATCGCAACGTCCCATGGGCTATATTTTTCACCGTGAAACCGTGAGTCTTGTGTTGACCGGATTTAACCGACTACGATTTCGTAGTAGTCTTCTAAAGCAATGCTCATACATGATATTTGCCGATGCTCCACCATCGATGTACATGCGGTGTATGTCGTGACCACCCGCACCGATTTCAATGGTGAGGGTTTCATCTGCGCGTTGTCCGCAGCTAAAGTAGGGAAAGAGATTTCATTTCTGAAAACCTCGGTCGACCTTTTGTCTAGTGGTTCGTCACGCCTCAGTATCATGTAGATTGTGTCGGCCTTATCTTTCGGTGTCTCTCTTGCTTCCATTCTTTGCTTATCTCTTCCCTCCTTAATGTTTTTAACCAGGTGGTCCAGCCTCGCCTCCTCGACCATCTTGTCGATGAGTTGGCGCACCGACACACTCGCTAGTGGTGTGACCTTTGCGCGTGGTAGTCACAGATCCATTTCCGGCGCCGATCTTCCGTGTGTGATTCATGCATGGCTTGGGAAATTCGCCCTTCGCAGTAGTATTTTGGGGTTTTGATCGGGGGAGTATACCTCATTATTCTCTCTCTCGCCGCCTCCACACGATAGCTCCTATTACGGTTATTACCGCTGTTGGATTGTCTCCTGTGTTGATGAGTAACTAGAATGGTTCTTTTGCTATCTCGCCGCGGCTTCTCCCTCGACAAAAGACCGAGAGCGCTTCATGAGTTCATCAAAGGTCTCGGTTATATGCTTGTGGTGTCATCGTATTCCCCGCCCTATAAAACATTTCCACGAACTAATGATTTTTTAACCAAGGATCGGAACTTCAGATTACTCTTGAATTTAGTCGTGGGCAAAATGGTGTCGAATTATATTTCAACTACTTAACATGAACTCAAAAGTGAGCTACCCACTTATAGCCGACCAGATCTTTTAGGTTTGCAAAAGCATTTAGTATAATACTATTTGGGACATTTTAAGGCAGAAATTGCTTTAAGAATAATAGACAAGAACGTTGTAATACTTATGTATTTGTTGCACATACAAGGAAGGCAAATATGATTAAAATTACATCCAAAATTTGTTTACAGAAAGAAGAGTAGTAGACACTTTAAGTGCAGAACCAGTTTATCTACTTGACGTTGCCATTTAATCGACCTGCTGGACACTTTGTAAGTACCGAAACAAGATGGCTGTCTCCTGGACAAAGCCAGAGAATTCTCTGTTATTGAACGATGTTAAACATGTGTCTTTTAAATATTTAGGTCTCTGCTAGTTAACATATATAAAAAGAGCCCATTCAATGAATCCAGTACCAGTTTATATTAGTGTCACGAGACTATCCGTCTCAACTCTATATAATTCCCAAATTCCTAATTGGCTTTAATAAAATTCTCCTTATTACAGTAAAAAAAATGTGCAGAACCAAGCCACTTCCACGCCAGTGAAGATCATGTGTTGGTATCAGAAATTCGAAATGTTCTTCTTTTTCTCCTTTTACGATAATTAAACCTTATCGAATATGGATAAAATGTTATTTGCAGGAAACACTCGTATTACTGTAAAAATTTAAATAAGTACAGCAAAGAAATTAAAAGACATAATACCCGATCACAAAAACAGACCGAACGTTTTATTTGTAGAACACACTCTTATTACATAAAAGTTGCAGTTAGGAAACAAAAATGAAAGAAAACAAAGATGGATCACACAAACAGGTTGAAAGTTTTTAATACATCTGAGAGTATGACCGGTACAAAGATTGAAAAGATATGCATGATCTATGCTTTTATTTTCAACCCTTGCCCAAAAATTAAGTCGATTATAACACAAAGAGTAACATAACTGATGCACGGAATAATACCAACATCGTGAACAACTTAAACAAGCTTCGCCTTCAACTCTCGCATGACACTGCCTCCGCCCCGCTTTCCACAGCGTCTGCCACCTCAGATGCCACTGCATTCACCTCGCATGTCACTGCCTCCGCCCCACTTTCTATTGCCTCCACCGCATCGCATGCAGCTGCCTCAACCTCAAGTGCAAGTGCGTCCTTCTTGCTTTCTACTGACTCTATCGCCTCACAAGCAGCAGCCTCCAACTCGAGTGCCGCTGCATCAACCTCACGTGCCGCCACATCCACTGCCTCTGCCGCCTCATCTGCAACTGCATCTGCGGCCCCTGCTGCCTCATCTGCAACTGCCTCTGCTGCCTCATTCGCCACGGCCTCGACAGCCTCCGCCGCTTCACATGCCACTGCCTCAGCTGCGTCGCTCGCTGACTTCACTAAATTCCCAAAGAAATCCATTTTTCTTTTTTACCTTCTTATGCTTTTCTCTCTAAGTGTAAGAACTTGGTATTTTGATTAGTATAGTGGTTTGTTTATATAGGCTTCAAATAGTCAATCATGTGAGTGGCATGCGATATCATGATGTCACGAAATGACGTTATCCATACCTAACAAGTAACAGTACATTGTTGTTTGTAACAAACAATTTGCTTGTGTTCAAACTATCCTTTGATTCTAGGAAATTCAATAATTTTATTTTGGTTTGACTTGAAATTTCACAATATATATATTTATCAAAGGTGATTTACACAATGTTACTTTTGAATCGTTTTTGGTTCCTTCTGATTTATTCTCTTCTCGGTTCCATATTTGGGTCGATTAGGGTTTACTTAAGTTGGATTCTTTAGGCGGTTTATTATTTTAGCAAGTCGATCATTAAAACGCTGGTAACCCTAAGCGATTAGAGTTTCTTTGTTTGTGATCTTGGCGTTGGTTTATATGCGGTTTTGAGGGTCTCATTGTTGTGATTTATTCATGATTGGGGTTACGAGAGAGGGATAAAGGTGGGGGAACGTTGGAACATGATTTTGGTGGTGCTGATGGTATACCTGTCCAGGTCGTGTGTGATAACTACTCATCGTTGAATGAGACTACTCCGGAAAAGGCTCCAGGTTCTGTATCTTCTAAGCTACATGTCGTAACTCCTGGAGTTGAAGGTCTTAGCATGGAAACTAACAGCCCTAGTGTTAGTTCTCTTAATCGCACCTATGATCGTACTACTTTGGCTAGTAATCTTGATGATATGGCTGGAAGTAAATCCTTTAATACTTCTATGCCTAAGGTTGTTTTGTTTGGTAATCCGAATGTGAGTAAGGAGGGGGATGAGCAGGTCAACGATGGATTGAAAGCTCCTACATTTGCAAGTAAGGTGGGATCTACTTCTACAACTTGCAGTTAAGTTCTTGATAATTTGAGAAGGCCGAGGTAAAATTCCTTTGTCATGTCTTGGAAGCTAATTCTAAATTTGATAATACTCTTTTCGGTATTTTATTGGCAAGAAGGCCGAATCGAACGGTCATTGAACATTTCATGAATCTTTGTAAAATCGTTTATGTTCGTTTATATATTAAATGGATGAACAATATTTTAATTCGAACATGAACAAAAGTCACGCCCATTTATTTAACGTCCGATTATGCATTCGTTAACGTTCTTTTATGTTCATTTATTTTTGTTTGTATATCATATTTTTTAATTGTATAATTTTAAATTATAAAAACACTTATAAACAATATTAGATGCATAATTTAATTATGTTTGTTTGTATGTGTTTTTTATTGATCGCATGTCCGCTTAGCTTAATGTCTTAATGAACGAACATAAACGAACATGAACAACTCATTTTCTTAATAAACGAACATGCATTTCGCTTATTTGTCTGTCAAAGTTAAATGAACGAACATGAACAAGGCCCGCTCGTGGTCGTCAGGTTCGCTTGATTGATAACTATTTCCAGATTGATAACTACGTGAAGAATGCATGGAAGAATTTTGGTGTGGGATTAAATGGAGTGTTAGAGAATGGACATTGGTTTATTCGACCTGTTCCTATTATTTTGAAGAAGTGGACCCCCAGGATGAGTTTTATTAAAGAGGATTTGGGTTCGATTCCTGTCAAGGTGAAATTACATGATATTCCTATTGCTGCTTTTACTGAAGATGGGTTGAGTGCCAAGGCTACCAAACTCGGTACCCCTATTATGCTTGATGCATACACAAACTATATGTGTTTGCAGTCATGGGGGCATTATAATTATGCTTGAGCTTTGATTGACATCAAAACAGATCGAAAGCTTAAGGGGACAATGGTTATTGTTGTGCCAAGTTGGGATGGTGAAGGGGAGGTGTTGCATACTGTTAGAGTGGAATATAAGTGAAAACCACCTCGTTGTGATGTTTGTATGGTTTTTAGCCATGATGAGACCCAATGTCTCAAAGGTGTGCCTGTTGACCTTAAACAACAAGCACAAAAAGAATGATGGGTTCCAAATGCCTCAAAAGAAGGCGTTTCGTGGTATTGAGGTGGGAAAAGGGGCTAAATTTAGCCCTTCTAAATTTAAGAAGCAGGTGTATCAACCTGTGTCGAAGAAGCCGGATGCTACAAAGAAGAAGATTATTGAAGTGGCTAGTACAAGTGGGATGAATATTGCTACATCAAATATGTTTGATGCTCTTAATATGTTTGATACTAATGAGGCTGATATTCCTAGTGTTACTGTTGACTTGACTAAAGATGATAGCTTTGCTAAGGGTGAAAATGGTAGAATTAGTACTACTCCTATTGTTGGAAAAATTGAGAATCTTAAAAAGCTAATTATTGAGGGGAAAGTTACTATTGTGGATGATGATGGTAAACCTCTTAAAAAAGTTGATTTGAAAGAAAAGGCGCATGATACGACTACTAAGTCTAGTTCTTCTTCCTCTATGTATTCTATGGTGGGTAACCCATTCTCTAAAGTGAGGGATGTAATTGTTTCTGACAGTGATGATGAGGAGGTGCTTGAGCCGGATAATCCTATGGCTAAATTTCTCGCATCGACAGGCGGCGGTCATGAGCTTGAAGATTATTATGACGATTATGCGGATCAGGTCTACGATTTACGGGCAATTGGATGCTTTTTATGACATGTATGATATCAAGCTCTAAGGTCGTGGTAGAAAGCAATCTAGACGTTAGGTTATGTTTGGTTTTGTGTCAAACGTAATCTAGTGAGTACTAGTTGTTTTGTTGTTTTAAGGATAGGAAGTGTCTTGTTATGTTAGTTTTACCGCCTATGTAACAAGCTGATATATGAGACTTCACCCATATCCTTTGTACTTAAATGTTTTTGGTACCGAGAAACCCTTTACCCAAAAAAAATAAATAAATAGTGCCTTTAGTTCAAGGTAAAACTTCATAATTTTCTATCTCGATCTATGTATGTAGAAATTTGAAGGTAAGTTTTATCTGCACAAAAGAATTTTCTGATTTTGTATATTCTGTTTTAAAAATATGGTAGGAGTGCTTTGCGTTACAAGCAAAAACATCAAAATGTGTTTTATAATGTTTCTTATATAGTAGAAAATATTTCAGTTTTGGTAAGACATTTTTGAAGTAAAATTATTTTAACAAATTTTCCGTTTTCTTTATGTCATACAAAACATTTGTGAGAAACATGGGTATTTTATGTCGAATAAACGTCTAATTTTCACTTTTTTGTTTGAGTTTTATGTACGTTCGTTCTTTCTCGGGTTACTTTTATCTTTTCGTTTTCTCCTTTTTATATCATACAAAAACTAAATAAGAAAAAATTTACGTTCATAGGAAATTCATTATTTGTTACCTCTTAGTAATGTTATAAAATGAGCTTGTTCTTCTTTTACCAAAAGATTTATGTTAAGCTAACTTGTCCCCTAACTAACATTTTCAGTCGTGCGTTTTCTTAGAATTTTCTCTTAAAAAACTTGTGTTACAGCATTTAATGATAAAAATATGTTATTATAAATATTGATTATATTGATGTTGATTGATTCCTAGCTTACAAGCTCAGGGAAGTCAAATTTAAATCATACGTTAGACAAAAAATTTATTGTGATCGAAATTAGTTAATTTGTTTCTCTATGGATTATACTAAATACCTTGTTTTCATATAAGTATTCACATAAGATTGATTATATATTATATTATGGTTGTGTACATTGCTTTTAACATCTGTCAATCGATGGAAAAGAAATATGATTATGTAATTAGTTGAAAGACTCCTTAGTTTAAATAAGCAAATAATACAGAGGGGTTTGGAAAAATCGCACCTGGATGTATGAACGCAATCTTTCACACATAAAATAATACCTCTTTCATTTATGATGGGAAATAAATGTATTTTAGGTTGTTAGGCTGTACAGATTTTTATAATGCACTAGACTCGTAAAATCATGGGTATCTAAAAAATAAATATTTACTAAAAGTTTACGCGTATGTATAAATTAATTAAGAAACAACCAAAATCCGTAACAGGTAAAATTATTTTAAGAATGAAAAATGGTAATCTGGCAATGAAATTGTAAACAATTTTAAAATTAATAGTCTTTGTATGACCTCTTTGTAGACAATGTTTGTTGTATGATTTGAGATATTACCGTCTTCATTACAAATCACAAAAAAATCTTAAAAAATGTTTTTTTACCCTTAAAACGAAAACATACAATGTCCATGTGTATTAAACATATAGCATTCAACCAAGTATGCTCTTGTATTGTCTAATTAGGTAGAGTTTAGTGTTATATTTATAGGTTTTTGAAAACTCGACGCCTATACGGCATATACAGATTTTCATACGTCGTATAGTTCTATACGATGTAAGGACAAATCTCATGCACCGCATAGCCTTTAGTGTTGACTTCTTCACATCAACATTGACTTCTTCATACGACGTTGCACTTCCTTCATATGTTGCATAGCCTTCTAAAAGAATAACTCCGGATTTCTCTAATTTCCGTGCATTTTCATGTCTTTTCGTCAATTGCTACTTTTTCTACCTAAAATACAAATAGATAGCAATTAAGGACCAAATATTACTCAATGATTGTTAAACGTGAGATAATGATATAAAAAATGTGTGCTTATTTGATGATATCAAGCTTCAATATGTCGTTCACTCCATTATATGTGAAGTTCAAACGACCTACATAAAAGGTAGATAAATCATTGCCATGCCTCTCATGGTCAATGAACTCATCTCATGGGCTACCAAAAACAAAGAGCACATTTTCATCCTAAAATTTGATTTTTAAAAGGTTTTTGGCTCCCTTGATTGAAAATTCTTTCATCTCATCATGGTTCAAATGAGTTTTAGTAATAAATGGAGGTATTGGATACAAAGGTGTCTTAATTTGGATTACGCCTCGCTTATTGTGAATGGTTCTCTCCTACAAAAGAATTCAAGAAGAAAATGGTCTTCGTCACGGCGACCTTATTTCTCCCTTGTTATTCATAATGCCGGTTGAAGCTAGTCTAGGAACATCTTTCAAGGAGTGAAAGTTGGTTCCAACAAAATTGATGTTTCGCACCTTCAATTTGCAGAATGTTGCTTTCATTGTGGGTAAATGGTCACTTGAGAACGCTAAAAACTCATGTCGAATCTTGATTTGCTTCTACCTGTCATCCATGTTGAAAGTTAACATCTCAAAAAATATGTTCTTTGGTATGGGTGTTCCGTATAGTGAAACTCATCACCTAGCTTCCATACTCTATTGCCAACCATCTAAATTCCCTCGTTTCCACCTCGGTTTAGCCATCAGTTCAAACCTGCATAAAGCTTCTAATTGAAAACCCATCATTGATAAATTTTAGAAAGGATTGCCTTTTGGAAAGCTAGATCTCTATCTTAAAGGGGTAAGACTGACACTCATAAAATCGGTCCTTGGATCCCTTTGTACGTTGAACGCTCTTAAATATGATTTACATGATCTTGAAAGTTGCGTAGGAATTTCTTTTGGGGAGGTACCTTAGACATAAATAAAATGGTGTTGATTTCATTGAAGAAGGTTTGCTCTCCCTCAAAATGTGATGGTCTCGGGATTGGTAGTTTACATGCTTCTAACATCATCATGTTAACAAAGTGGTGGTGCCGAGTGGATGACAACACTCTTTGGAAGCTTGTAGTCACTTTGATCCATGGTTTGTGTGGTGGTCTCAACTATTAGATGAGATATTTGGCCCAAGCCCGACTTGTGGGCTTGTTGTCCATTAGGGTTTTATTATGGTTTTGTATTTGTACTATATAAATAGTTTTCATTAATAAAATTTAACCCACAGGGGTTTTCATTATCTAACATGGTATCGGAACATTTCTAATCCTCAGACCCATGTGGATATGTTGAACCTATGCTACCCACATCAAACCCTAACCTGCCACTATTTATTCCTTCATAATTATCTATTTTTCTTTCTAATTTTCGGCCAAAAACCTACCCGCGTACTCTTTTGGCCATAACTTCTTAAACGTTTGGATTTAACTGACACGATTAGCGTCATTCTCGTCGTTTCTCATTTCAACACAAAACCCAACTTGAATCACTTCCATCGGCCGACGGACGTGCCACCACGCATTGCGGAAAGCCGACCGCTGTAATATAAAGTCTATGCTTTGCTTTTTATTTTGTTTCTTTGCTCTTGTTGTTACTGCATGATATATTCGCTTGCTGTCGGATGTCGTCATCAAAATTAATTATTTGCTTTGTTGCTTTTGCTATGCTACCGCTTTATTTTGCTTTTGCTGCAGCATATGAAAATTTGTCTCCGCTTTCTATCGAACGTCTTTATCAACAAAGATTTTGACCCAAGTTCGGCTGGGGTCAATTGGGTTTTTTATTATGGTTTTGTATTTGTACTCTATAAATAGTTTTCATTAATAAAGTTTAACCTACAAGGGTGTTCACTATCTAACATCGACATGGACATCCCCTACATTAACCTACTTCACAAGGTACATGGAAATCCATCTTGCTCTTAAATAAAAAAAATTGGACCCGGTGAATTATATTAATAAAAAGCTTCCAAATTAGTACACTTGCCACAACCATGTCTTGTGACCTTAACTGAAAGCATATAGCTTACAGAACAAACCAACTCAAACTAGCTACACATAAACCCCCATTACACCATACCATGAATATTTCAATCTGTCTTCAAATAATTAGCTTGAACCGATAATTCTTCAACTTTATAGTCGTCAAATTTAATCTAGTAGTAGCATAAACGATATCAACCACTTGATCCACTCGCCTCAAACTTTTCTTGAAAATCATGTTATTTCTTTCTTGCAAAATGTAATACACTGACGCACCCAACAGAAGCTTTGCAATCACCACCCTAAGAACAGGTCTTTGAGCCATAGGGGTAACAATCTCTACCAAATCCCTCCATGAATTTCCTACAATAGGAAACTGGATAAGAGCTAACACCTTGTTCCAAACCCGTTTTTAGACAAGACACACTCATATAAAATGTTTCTAAGACTTTAAAATTTAAAGGAACACAAAAGTTGTAACATTTCAGAAAGATGTATTTAAGTTAGTGGGGCTCAAATACAATTGTGGTCTTGGCGTTAGGCCCATAAGAGGAGGCTTAGAAGAAAACCAGTTTACCATTCTAACTAACTTGCTCAAGAATTTTATGCCTACTGATGAGGCAGACATGTGGAGATTCAACATTGAAAGCTACTGTTCAAGTTTCTTTAGTGTATAAATGATGAGAAAAAAATTGATGATTGTCTCCTCTCTTCGAGTAGACATCAAATTAGATGGACCAAGGCACCACCTTTGAAGGTGAACATCCATACTTGACATGTTAAATTAGATAGGCTTCCTACTCGATGTCTAGATGATCGTGCTATTCATACTTGACAAGGGATTGGAAACAAACGAAAACTTATTTTCTGATTGCTTGTTTGCCGATAACATACGGAAGATGATTTTTAAATGGTGGGGTCTTGACAATCGCCCAACATCTTTGTCTAGCCTAATCTCATGGAGTGACTCTGCAACTCTTGCTAATCGTATAAGGGTTTGCTTGGGTGTTGTTATCACTACAAGAAACATGAGAACAGGTAACGACATTTTCCCCGGCGACATTTATCGCTGGGGAATCTGCACTAAACGACAAAAATAGATCCTATGTAGCACCAATTTCGTAGAAAATTCAGCTAAATTATTATGTACTTTTCCCCGGCGACATGTCGCCATGGATAAAGTGGTTATATTTTGACCGAATATTTCTTCATAAAACGTGGCGGGAACTTTTCCCGCTCATTTTTTCCCAGCGACATGTCGCCGGGGATTCATTTGCTTATTTAAAAATATGTAATTAGTGTTAATGACTCTTATGGTGACGTGGACAGCAGTTTCAATGACATGTCATTTGGGATGACAATTGGGCTTTAAGTTATGCAATTGGGCTTATGTTTTGGGCTTTCTTATTAAGGAAACTCGCCTTATGTTTTTATTGGACATTTTCCCTGCGACATGTCGCCGGGGATTCAATTTCACTTCATTGACTTTTAATGAAACTACGTTTTTTAGGTTTGTTTCGGTCCGATATTCCATATATTTTAACAAAAATATATATACGTTTTTAAGGTGATATCGTTATACATAAACACAATAATATAGTTATACATAAACATATCGACTCATCCGTTGAACGTCTAATGTGTAACCCTAATGTCTAACCATAACATATCGACTCATCCGTTGAACGTCTAATGTCTAACCCTAACCTATCGACTCATCCGTTGAACGTTTAATGTCTAACCCTAAGATATCGACTCATCCGTTGAACGTCTAATGTGTAACCCTAACATATCAACTCATCCGTTGAACGTCTAAAGTCCAACCCTAACATATCGACTCATCCGTTGAACGTCTAATGTCTAACCCTAACATATCGACTCATCCGTTGAACGTCTAATGTCTAACCCTAACATATCGACTCATCCGTTGAACGTTTAATGTCTAACCCTAACATATCGACTCATCCGTTGAACGTCTAATGTCTAACAATAACATATCGACTCATCCGTTGAACGTCTAATGTCTAACATACCGACTCAACATGACCGACTCATGTGTACCCATAACATATCGACTCATCCGTTGAACGTCTAATGTCCAACCATAACATATCGACTCATCCGTTGAACGTCTAATGTCGAACCCTAACATATCGACTCATCCGTTGAACATCTAATGTCTAACCCTAACATATCGACTCATCCGTTGATCGTCTAATGTCCAACCCTAACATATCGACTCATCCGTTGAACGTCTAATGTCTAACCCTAACCTATCGACTCATCCGTTGAACGTCTAATGTTTAACCCTAAGATATCGACTCATCCGTTGAACGTCTAATGTGTAACCGTAACATATCGACTCATCCGTTGAACGTCTAATGTCCAACCCTAACATATCGACTCATCCGTTGAACGTCTAACGTTGAACATCTAATGTCTAACCCTAACATATCGACTCATCCGTTTAACGTCTAACGTTGAACGTCTAACGTTGAACGTCTAATGTCTAACCCTAACATATCGACTCATCCGTTGAACGTCTAACGTTGAACGTCTAATGTCTAACCCTAACATATCGACTCATCCGTTGAACATCTAATGTCTAACCCTAACATATCGACTCATCCGTTGAACGTCTAATGTGTAACCATAACATATCGACTCATCCGTTGAACGTCTAATGTCTAACCCTAACATATCGACTCATCCGTTGAACGTCTAATGTCTAACCCTAACATATCGACTCATCCGTTGAACGTCTAATGTGTAACCATAACATATCGACTCATCCGTTAAACGTCTAATGTGTAACCATAACATATCGACTCATCCGTTGAACGTCTAATGTGTAACCATAACATATCGACTCATCTGGTGAACGTCTAATGTGTAACCATAACATATCGACTCATCCGTTGAACTTCTAATGTCCAACCCTAATATATCGACTCATCCGTTGAACGTCTAATGTCTAACCCTAACATATCGACTCATCCGTGGAACATCTAATGTGTAACTATAACATATCGACTCATCCGTTGAATGTCTAATGTCCAACCCAAACATATCGACTCATCCGTTGAACATCTAATGGGAATAATCGACTTTTATGATAAATAAATACTACTCATCCGTTGAACTCTAATGGGAATAATTTTATGATAAATAAATACTCTCCGTATTAAATGTCCACATTGGACTTTTGAGATGTCCCAAATTAAATATCCACTTTGTATTTCAACCAACGAGAAGAGGCTTTAGTGGGAAGAGATGATATTTGATTGGTTGATAGTGTAGTTAGTGGGATTTTTTAAAATTTTGTGCATAATAGAAGTGGACATTTAATATGGGACGGAGGGAGTATAAACTAAAATTAAGTTAACTTTTCCCCGGCGACATGTCGCCGGGGATACTCCCCACCAAAAATTTCGTTATCGCGCCAATTACGCTAAACGACAAAAAAAGTAACTTTCCCCGGCGACTTGTCGCCGGGGAATAATTTTTATGATAAAGTAGATCTGGTTCATCTTTCACTGCAGAAAACGAAAAAAAAAGTTATCCTCCTTCCTTGGCGATTTTTGCAACAATTCGAGTACATCCATAAAATCAACCATCACCAACAATTCGAGCACCTCCATCACCACCACCGCATCCACCACTTCAACGTTACCCACCACCATCGGCGTTACACGAGCACCTCCTCCTCCTCTAAACCGTAATTCTTTTCTTTACCCTGTAATGATAATTCTATATCTTCTTTTCTAACCTCTAATTATTGGTGGTGCGTGATAAGTTTTGTTTTTGGTTCGACGTACACAAACAGTGGTTTGGTTGTATATATATTTTTTAATTTTGTTAATTATAATATGATTTGGTTAAACAAGATTATTATTGTTGTAAGAAGTTGTTAATTAGAAAATTTTGTTAAGTAATTTTTTTTTGGTTTTGGCGAGACTGTGACAAAGACCAAGAAGGAGAACGAGCCGAGTCCACGGTCGGCCGACAACGAGCGAATCCACACCAAGGTATGCTATAATTTTTTTCTCCTTTTGGTATCCCGGGTGACATGTTGGCGGGAATGTTTATTGTTTAAATTTTGTTAGTTTATAGTTATTATTAGTTGAATTGCCTTGAAATGTGCTCATTTATAATTATAATAAGTTGTCAATGATAAAACTTTGTTGATATAAGCCATTTGTTTTCTTTGTGTTATTACCTTAAAACTTTGTTGATATGAGCCGTTTGAACCCTTTAGGAATGTTTTAGGATTTTAGTGATTAATTTTGAAAAATCCCCGTCTAAAATTAATCATCCTATAGAAAACCCGTCCGAAATTAATTTATTAGAAATTAATTTCGGAAAGTCCCCCGTTTGGGACTGCTTTTTAAATGTTTTGTCTCATTTAGGATATGAATGCGTATAATTGGTTTACTATTTGAGATGATTTCGACAGTGTTTCTCCTTTACTCCTATGAATATGTCTTTAAACACATATTTGGGGAGTTGAGGGGAAATGCTGCCGAAATTTTCTCAAATAGTAAATCGGTTATACGCATTCATATATGAGACGAATCATTCAAAGAGTGGGTTAGGATTGCCTTCCATAGTTGCACTAGGTGAACAAAACATCTGGTATTCCTCGTTTGAATGTGTTTAATTAAGTTGCATATAATAACTAAATGTATCGTTAAAACGCAGTTATGGTATTCGATGATAAGACTTGGACACTTTTACAGCGTCATGAACCATTATTTTTTATCGGTCTTCAAAAATTCGTCGATCATTGCAAGCCGTTAGTGAATAGTGCCGGGAAAATAAAATGTCCATGCAAGTCTTGTCAAAATATATTATGGGTACACATCAAACACCTTTCAGACCACATTATGAGACAAGGGTGGGACCCACGTTATAAAATATGGGTGGAACACGGTGAACCGGCTCCACCCACGCCACCGCCGATAATAGATAACACAAGACAACCTCGATGAGTGACATGACGTTAATTAATGATCTTAGCTATATTCCTCCGAATAATGAACACAATGAACCAACTCAAGGAGATATTGGTGAGACAAGTAACGAACCGACTCAAGCTACACGTAACGAGTTTGAAGAGTTATATGCCGATGCCAACGAGGAGCGCACCGGTTGTGACTATGTGACTCGATTAGACTTTATGGCAAAGTTTACCTATTTTAAGGCTAAAGGTAGATTGGTGATTCTATATTTAATGAAATGTTAGAGTTTTTCCAAAATGTATTTCCCATCGATAAAGGATTCAAGCTCCCACCATCATACTATGCAATAAAGAAGACATTTAAAATGATTGGGTTAGGGTGCAGTCGATACATGCTTGTGAACACGATTCGCTTATTTCGGGAGACAATAACAAAGATTTGGATTTTTTCGGTGTGTAATCTGAGTAGATGGAAAGACAAGAACACGCCGGGAAGAAAGTTCCTAAGAAGGTGTTGCGTTACTTTCCGATCATTCCTATACTACAACGTTTGTACAAGTCTAGTCACACCGCAAATGATATGATTTGGCATGCTACTAGAAAGTGTACGGAGCCCGGTGAAGATGCAACACCGGTTGATGGTGGAGCATGGAAGAAATTTGACACCAAGTATCAAGATTTTGCAAAGAACCAAGAAATGTTCGACTAGGGTTGGTGTTGATGGTTTCAATCCATTTGGCAACCTTAGTCGAGCCTACAAAGATGTGGTGGTGATATTGACAACATACAATGCCTCCATGGTTATGTATGAAAGAGAGTTCTTTTATGCCGGCGTTGTTAATCCCGGCCCTAAATCCCGGGCAAGGACATTGATGTTTACTTGAGGCCTTTGATTGAGGACACGAAGGTTTTATGGGACCGAAAAGGTGTCGAGACTATAGGCGTTGCTTTAGGCCGAAGTTCAATATGAGGCGATGGTTTTATGGACCATCAATCATTTTCTCCGTCAAGTAGTTTGTGCGGGTGGAGTGGGCAAGGTTACAAGGCATGCCCTACATGTAATAAAGACACTCCATCATTCGTGTGTTAAGCAAAAGCGACTTATGTTGGCCATGAAGATTCTTAACGAAGCCCCATAAATGGAGGCGTTCACTTGAATTCAATGGCCAAACCGATAACACAAATCCTCACGAAGAATTTGGCGGGATGTAATCTGGCTCAACTTGATAGATTGCCAATGCGTGTGAAGGGTAAACATCCGAGTTATGGAGGTGTGAAGATAAACGCAATGTTCATGTCGAGCTTAATCTGGACTAAACGATCTATTTTTACGAGCTTGAGTATTGGTCTTTTCTTTCACTAAGACACAATTTAGACATCATGCATATCGAAAAAAATGTGTTGGAGGCCATCTTGAACACTTTGTTAATGAATGATAAATCTAAAGACACCACCAAGGCAAGACAAGACTTGCAAATGTTGGGCATTCAAGTGGCTTGTGGCTCGCCAAACCAAAATGGAAGTGCTTGAAGCCTCAGTGCGTATTATTTCACACCGAGAACCGAAAAAGTTTTGTCAAGACATCAAAGGAGTTAAACTACCGGATGGGTTCGGATCATGCTTCAAGCACAAAGTGACCGATAATGATACCAATATAACGGGCTCAAGTCTCATGGCGCCATATAATGATGCAACGTTTACTTCCTTACGGACTTAAAATTACTTGCCCGATAAGATTGCAAAACCAATAATCGAGCTATGTTCCTTGTTTAAGCAAATCGCTCTGCAACTTTGATGGAGGATGACATGTTGAAAGCTCGGATCAAGGTGGTCGATATTCCGTGCGAGCTTGAGCTCATATATCCTCCCGCTTTCTTTGACATTATGGTTCACTGGTTATCCATTTACCTATAGAGGCTCTTGAAGGCGGGCCTATTCGCCCCCAGTGGATGTATCCATTTGAAAGATACATGAAGAAGCTAAAAGGTTATGTTCGAAATAAAGCTAAACCGGAAGGTTCGATTGCGGAGGGTTATGTTGCTGAAGAAGCATTGACTTTCAGTTCTCATTATTTTCGAGATGTTACAACGAAATTTAATCATCCCGACCGTAATGTGGACCCCCCTCCCCCAACCGTGTCGGTTTCAGGTGTTTCGATCGGTATGTAAACCGATTGGTTTACGGTCATTTATTAGGTTTGATGCCCAAGAGTTGAAAAAAGTGAAATGGTATGTACTTCATGATCCCCGAGATCGACACGCGTACGGTCCCAGTTCAAGAGGTAGCGTTTTTATTTTGAAACTTCTTTTCTTAACTTATCATTTTGACGACTTATTCTAATACCATGAACGTTTTTCAGTTTATTTCCTAACAAATACATGCAAGAACAATGGTTTGGGTCGCAGGTAAACTTAAGATTTATTTTGTGTACTTAACTGTAAAAATAACAATATCATATTTTGTGTTCTCTATCTAATCCTATCTTCTTCATAGATCCGTCAACGTCACGTAGACAATGACCAAGACCCAGAGGTTAGCACAACCAGCGAGTTATTCGCTTTGGCTAATGGACCATCATGGACTCCAATCTTAGTAAACTCTTGCGTAGTCAACTGTGTGAGGTATGTCGTGCACAACCGCGATGAACGTCGCACAACTCAAAACAGCGGCATTTGTTCGCCTGGCTGTGACGGAGAAATGTATTATGGTCAGCTTCAAGAAATCCTCGAGTTTAAGTATTTGTTGTTCAAAGTTGCGTTGTTTCGAGTTAAGTGGTTCGACACTAGCAACAAAGGACGTAAAGTCAAAAAACATTTCTTTAGAAACAACATGACACAAATCGTCGACTGCAGACGTGAGGCATTTAAAGATGACCAATACATTCTCGTAACACAAGTCAAACAAGTCTTCTACCTTGAAGATAAGACCAAACCCCACCGGAAGGTCGTCGAACATGTTAATCATAAAAACTTTTCCGACGGGGGTGTCATCGTGGTAGAGGACGATCATGATATTATACATTTCGACAACTCATCTGATCTCCCACTTTCTACTAGTTTGAATGACTTGGATAATGCGACCTTGCATATAGATGGTCAATCAACGGTGGTTGACGCACCACCAGATATCATTGATGTTCCTGACGAAGACGATGATATTATTGATGATGAAGACGCCCTTCCTCATGATTTAGCAGATTCTGATGTTGAAGACCTCATCAATGTTGATGGTGAAGGTGTTGAGAAAGTTTATTCTAGTGAAGAAGAAGATTGATCTTGAGTTGTAACTTGCAAAATACACTTATATATTTGAATGAATGAATGAAATTGTTGTTGATTGTTTAAATGTGTATATTTATTTGGATGTGTATGTATTTGGATGTGTGCATGCTTATATTATTTTGTTCATGAATTTTATATGTTATGCTAATTGTACTTGTACAGATGTCATCGCCAGATGTTGCACGGTCCCACGGCGGTGACGGTGGCGGTGAGGATCGTCCCCTCCGGACCGCGCACCACCGTTCTGGGGTTGCTTTATTAACCGAGGTAAGAATTTACGGATTATTGTAATACAAGCATAAATTTGATACATATATTGAACTTGTTTGCCTTGAATTTTATAACTTTATCACTAACTTGATTTTGAAGGCAAGGTAAACGAAAGCCCAATTTGGGCGGCGGGGAGCGAGCAAGTGAATACCGCGACAAGACCCGGAACCTTTCGCTAAAGGCAATCGCAGAAGATAAAGGCCCCGTCTCGATCAATTTTGATGTGGGTGACAAACAAACCCTAAACCCTCTCGGTCCCCATGCGGCTCACTGGTCTAACTACATCGGGGAGGTTATTAGGAGTGTGCCGTTGTACTACCCTTCTTGGGAGAAGGTCCCGAAGGAGCGGAAGGCGGCGATCATTTCAAATATTGGGGTCAGTTATCCTTTTATGTTTATTTCATTATCGTGTTCATTTATTTAATTGTGTATATTTATCTAAATTCGCTTATTTATTTATATCATATAAATAAATAAACAAATTTAAATAAATATATAAATTATATCTCTAACTCTGTTTTCGTTTTGTTGTATATGATTGCAGACCTTGTTTGACCTCAGGCCGCACATGGAATCCTCCCGTTGGACAGAGATCTACGAAGGCATCAACATGCACTTGCAAAAAGCCTACAATACCAACAAGGCTTCTTTCAAGGCCAAGCATTGGAAGGCAGACCCCACCACCGGGACTTACGATGTGGAGGCGATCAGGCGGGCACGTCCCGAGGAGATTACAGCGGCTGAGTGGGATAAGTACATTCAGTTTTGGAATGATCCCAAGAACCTTGCTCGAGCCGCTCAAAATCGGCTAAACCGGCAAAAGAGCCTGGTCATATCTCGACAGGGATCCCGGTCGCTGGCTCGCCTTCGAGATGAGATGGTAATAAACATTATAATTATTTTACATGCATATATACATATATATCTGATTATACGCTTTGGTGTGTTGTGATTTGTCGTTTTTAATTAGTTTCATCTTATATGCGTGTGTATGTACAGGGCGCCTCAGACACTCAGGAGTACCCTTCACTCATTGACACCTTCTGGCGAACACATACTGTTGACGGGGTATTCCCTAAGGATGAGGACCGCCGCATATATGTAAGTTTTGTTTCAAAACACACTTTAATGAATTATCGAGAAATAATGTAGCAACCCGACTAATATATTTACTATCTTATGTTTTTGTCACTACATAGGAGGAGATGAAAAGGCTTGAGGCTACGGGTGAGTACACGGAGGATGAGACAATGCGTTGGCAAGAGGGGGTAAGCTTTGTGGGCATATGCCCGCCCCCGACAAGTCGCTCAAGAGCATGCATAGAAAGATAGACTTTATGATGAGTCTTTTCAGAAGCGACCCCAAATATTCGGATATGTTTAAGGAGTTTGAGTCGGGTGGTGCTAGCGGGAGTGGCGGGTGTGGTGATGACGAGGAGAGTGGCGATGATGAGGATGATGACGACGAGAGGTAGTTGTGTTATATATTATTAGTATGCTACATTGGTACTTTAGGTTCATCTTGGCGACATTTAAACACTTGTTTCCCTATCTATCATGTTGAATATTGACTTTTAAGCCCTGTTTATGACTAGGAAGCAACGTTTTGTAGACTTATTCGGATTTTGGACTATTTAGCTTTATTATCTTTCGGTTTTGGTAAAAGTTGTGATGTATTTGTATTGCGTTGATCCGTTATATTGTATTTGTGTTTTGGTACAAGTTGTGGTGAGTCTATAGGTTTTGTTACTGTGTTTGATATTTGGTAGATTTTTAGGAAAATTCCGAAAAAATTGAAATCTTCTTGTGCAGTCAGTATTAAAAAATTGCAGATTTTTCGGCGACTTGTCGCCGGGATATCTCACTAGCGTTGACAAGTCAACGAAAAAACATAGTTTCCCAATGACATGTCGCCGGGGATACTATGCTTATTCGTTGACTTGTCAATATATAAACATATTTTCCCCAGCAACAGGTCATATGCCACCGTGGCACTACTTTTTTGACTGAAAAATGAGTGGGACCCACATCGCCGCCGGAGATTATCTCTGGGGATACAATCCCTGACGAGGTTTCCCCAGCGAAGATTCCCAGCGACATGTCACTGGGGAAACGGATCCCAGCGACAGGTCGCTTGAGAAAGACCCCAAGTATCGCTGGAGAAACTGGTAAATGTTGTAGTTTATTCAAACAAGCATGTGGGTTATTTGTTGTAGATTTAGGAATCGAGTTTGCTTCGACCTAATTCCTCCTATAAAAGATATGCTTGAGGATATGATGACATTAAGGTTCTCTCTCACTCATGGATTGTTCATAGATATTAAAAAAAAAAAATCCGTTCAATACGGACCGAATGCATGGATCCTAAATCCAAAGCTTATTTGTATGAACTTTCTGTAATTTTTTTTTTCTCGCTAGCTTCTTGCTAGAATGTTGTTTATGAAAGTTTCCATTCAAAAAAGATATTAAGTATTTTCCTCAGACTAAACACATTATGTTATCTTTCTTGTGTGAGTATGTCTTTCATTCGTTCTTTCTCATGGTTATGTTTATCTTTCACTATTTTTCTTTTTAACTTTTCTTTTACATCATACAAAAACTATGTATGTTCATAGGAAATTCATTATCTAGCATATTGACTGCGGTTTTCCCCTAATTTCTTGACAAAAGACATAGGTTACACATTATTTGATGACTGAACATGTTATTTTTAAATCTGAATTATAATGATGTTGATTGATTCCTATTTCCTAATAAAACTCAGATAAACATTTCTTTTTTAACGGCAGAAATATATTAAGAAAAAAGCTATTAAAAGACACTATAAGCTAAAGAATACATATATAATCTAGAAATAAACAAAGCTACACTATGTATATTCATGCCAATGCTTTGCACCGTTAGTCCTTCCGTTAATAATTTTGCACCGTTTGTCCTATTTTTTCAAATAATAGTTTTATTTAGTTAGTCCTCCATTAATAATAGTTTTCGCCTTTTACGTTTTGTCCGCTTTCTTTCGTTTTTATCCGCTTCCCAAAAGATGAAAAACTCATTTTTTTCGCTTTGCCTAATTCATTCCACGTTTTATAGAATCAAGACTTTTAAAAAAGTTTTTAAAAAACTTTATGTTTTTAAAAAAATTTAAAAGAAACTTTACGCTTTTTATGTTATTTGTCTATTTTTATCCATCTGCTTTTTACATTTTTAAAAAATTTACGTTTTTTAAAAAAAACCGAGCCACTTTCGGGTTTCACTCCTAAGACAAATTCTCTATTTCGATCAAAATTAATTATTCTGTTTCGATATTGATTGACAGTCATTTTTATCTTGTTTAATATGAGTAGTCACATAAGACTAATTATTATACTATTGAAGATTCCAAAATAGATTATATTATGAAATTATACATCGCTCTTAACACCTGTCAATCGACAGAAATAAAAAGATAATGGTTTAATGAGGAAAAAAAAGTATATATATATATATTAGGGTGTAAGTTGAAAAACTTCGTACTTTAAATAACACAGCTAAGGGGATCTCTGAATGTATGAACGCAATCTTTCACACCTAAAATAATAACGCATTTATGATGAGAAAATTACAGAAAAATGTAAACTAGGGTGTTGATGAAACAGTTTCTTAAATAAACACAACTAAGAGCGCTCCTTATGATAACCTAGGTTAAACCTTAACACTTGTCGCGCTAGCGTGTGCATCGAACTTTAACATTTCAATAGCTCAAAAAAAAAAACACCCCTTATCATAACATTACAAAGTTAAACGCTTAACTCACCAAAATTTACAAAACAACCCTCATTTAGGCGTGAAAAAAAAAAAAAAAAAGCCTTTAACGTTTGGGCGTAAAAAAAATAAATAAATAAAAAATGTCTTTAATGTGCGCTATCCCCTTATTGTGTTAAGGCTTGCCCTTTAACACCACACACGGTGTGGTTAACATGGCTTAACTCTAAAATGTTAAACCTTAACCTCCCTTTGCTAGTTACCGTACCCACCACTGTGTAGTCTGTGTGGAAGACTTTAACTGCATTTCAAATCGAACGTATGAACTATATATGAACCATCTTTTCACACATAAAAATAAAACCCTATTTATAATGCATATATATTTGGTACCATAACTACTATAAAAACTCTATTAAATGATACAAGCATGGATAGTGGATAGTTAAGAATATAAATTTTTGAGTAAATTACATAATTGGTCCTTGTGGTTTGTTGAAAATTGCGAGAAAATGTCCTTAAGCTTTTTTTTTTGGCGTTTAGTCCTGTGGTTTACAAATCTTACGGATTTTGTCCTCGTCCAAAATGTCCGTTAAGTGTTTTGCACCGTTAGTCCTTCGTTAGTGCAGTTCGTTAAGTGTTTTGCACCGTTAGTCCTTATTTTTAAAATGTAGTTTTTCCCAATTAGTCCCTCCGTTAATAATAGTTATCGCCCGATTTTTACGTTTTGTCCGTTTTATCCGTTTTCATTCGTTTTATCCGTTTCCCCTTTTTTCGTTTTTAAATCCGTTTTTACGTTTTATCACTTTTAAATCTTTTTATATGCTTTAAATACTTTTACGCTTTTATCCGTTTTTGTCTGTTTTTATCCGATTTCGACCGCTTTTTTTCGTTTCGCCGTTGTTGTTTCGTTTTGTCATTTTCTTACACTTTGTCCGTTTTCTTATGTTTTGCTGTTGTTCTTACGTTTTGTCCGTTTTAAATGCGTTTTATCGGTTTTGGTATGTTTTGTCCGTTTCAAAAAAAAATTTTGAATAAAAAATATTTTTCAAATATGTTTTTTTTATAAAATATGTCCGTTTTTTCAAAATATTTGAAAAATATTTGAAAAAATATTTTTGTTCAAATTTTTTTTGAAATTTTTATTCAATTTTTTTAAATTTGATATTTTTTTCAATTTTTTTCGAAATATTTTTTCCAATTTCTTTTTGGAAATTTTTTAAAAGCGAAAGAAAAGCGGACAAAATGTAAGAAAAGCGTAAAACAAGCGGCGAAAAAGCACAAAAAGCGAAAAAAAAAAAGCGGCTAAAGCGAATAAAAATGTAAAAAGCGGTAAATTGGATAAAAAATGACAAAACGGACAAAAGCGTAAAAGCAGGCGAAAAGGATAAAAGCGTAAAAACGGATTTAAAACGAAAAGCGGGGAAAGCGGATAAAAGCGAAAAACGGGGAAAGCGGATAAAAGCGTAAAAATCGGCGATAACTATTATTAGCGGAGGACTAATTGGGAAAACTACATTTTAAAAAATTAGGACTAACGGTGCAAAACACTTAACGAACTGCACTAACGAAGGACTAACGGTGCAAAACACTTAACGGACATTTTTGGACGAGGGACAAAATCCGTAAGATTTGTAAACCACAGGGACGAAACGCGTCAAAAAAAAAGCTTAAGGACATTTTCTGCAATTTTCAACAAACCACAAGGACCAATTATGTAATTTACTCTAAATTTTTATACACATATGTAAGGACCTGATGCTATTAAGTAGTAACAAGGTAAGTTGGTAACAAAAACTTAAGCTTGTCCTTCAACTCTCACCCAAGTAAGAGCAGTAAGACCAACACAAGCATCAACAAAAATCATCAGAAACACTTCCGATCGACCAATAATAATTTCTGAAAAACATTGTGTTATACTCTTAAACGTACAATTTCGAGTACCCGTGGATCCTGTTGGTAACAAGTTTCACATATCATGTTATATATGTTTGTGATCTTGCCGAATTCTCCACCCTATAAAAAATTTTCCACAAACTAATGTTTGTTGTTTTTTTCTTTTGAAAGGCAAGATTATATCAAAAAAGAAAACTAGCACGGAGCTAGAAAAAAATTACAAGCGAGTGGATAGAGCGTTACGGATCACAAACTCACTCTACAATGGGGTTTCTTTTGCCTACTACATATCCAAGTTTTACATTATCAAGGATAAGATTTTCGTTTGGTTTATTAGTGGCAAAAACCATGTCGTTTCAGAACCGCCATATTACTCTTGAATTTAGTCATACGTGGGGATATCGGTGTCTAATTAACTTTTAACTAACATGAACTCGAAAACGAGCTACTCACTTTTGGCAGATCAGATTTCTTAGGTTTGCAAAAAAAGCATATACGAAGTAATACATATTTGGGATATTTTAAGGAAGTAAATTTCTTGAAGAATAATAGACAAGAACCTTGCAAACTTGCAATACCTATGTATTTGTTGCACATAGAAGGAAGCCAAATATGATTAAAAATACATCCAAATCTTGTTTACAGAAAAACGAGTAGTAGACACTTTAAGTGCAGAACCAATTTTCTACTTGACATTGCCATTCAATATATCCACCTGCTGGACACATTAGAAGTATCGAAACAAGATGATTTCTCCTCGACAAAGCCAGAGATCTCTCTGTTATTGAACGATGTTAAACATGTGTTTTTTGTATATTTAGGTCTCTGCTAGTTAACGTAAAAAGAGCCCATTCAATGAATCGAGCACTAGTTTATATTAGTGTCCCGAGAATATCCGTCTCAACTTCTGTATAATTCCCAAATTTCTAATAAGTTTTAATGAAATTCTCCTTATTACAGTAAAAAAAAAGGGTGCAGAACCAGGCCACTTCCTCGCCAGTGAGTTTCGATCATGTGTTGGCATCAGAAATTCGAATGTCTGACCAGACTTTTAATTGTGTGTCGTAAATCATGAATCTTTAAGCACTATGTGCATGTTATATGCATGATATATTGATTTCTCTAGCTCTTTGCCTTGCAAAAAGAAGCATAAACTGCCACATATATGAATATTTCGTATCCATGGTATACATATATAGTATGTCAATTGCACTCAGTCTCTAGCTTCACGCATTTAATTTGTTGCTTCTAGCTTTATGCTAGTTTTTAAACCAATCGCCGTTAAAGAAAAACATACTATGTTGACGTTTATAACTTTTTTGGATTATACCATTACTATCAGTTTAGAACTTGTAAATGCTAACTTTTAATCAAGATATCAAATCATATTTTATCACGACAGTATTTTTACAAACTAGATTAATAACGTTTTCTATAAACTTCAATATTGTTCTTCTTTTTCTCCATTTACGATAATTAATTAAACCTTATCGAATATGGATAAAAAGTTATTTGCAGGAAACAATGGTATTATATATACTTTAAAAGTTTAAGTAAGTACAGCAAAGAGACATAATACTCGATCACACAAACAGGCCGAGCATTTTATTTGTAGAGCACACTCTTATTACATAAAAGCTGCAATTAGGAAACAAAAATGAAAGAAACTAAAAATGGATCACACAAACAGGTTGAAAGTTTTTTAATGCGTCTGAGAGTATGACCGTACAAAGATTGAAAAGATATGCATGATCTATGCTTTTCTTTTCAACCGTTGCCCGAATAATTAAGTCGATTATAACACAAAGAGTAACATAACTTGTGCACGGAATTATACCAATATCGTGAACAACTTAAACAAGCTTTGCCTTCAACTCTCGCATGACACTGCCTCCGCCCCACTTTCCACTGCGCCTGCCACCTCAGATGCCACTGCGTTCACCTCGCGTCCCACTGCCTCCGCCCCACTTTCTATTGCCTCCGCCGCATCGCATGCAGCTGCCTCAACCTCAAGTGTAAGTGCATCCTTCTGGCTTTCTACTGCCTCTACCGCCTCACAAGCAGTTGCCTCCAACTCGAGTACCGCTGCATCAACCTCACGTGCCGCCACATCCACTGCCTCTGCCGCCTCATCTGCAACTGCCTCTGCGGCCTCTGCTGCCTCATTTGCCACTGCCTCTGCAGCCTCTGCTGTCTCATTCGCCACGGCCTCGACTGCCTCCGCCGCTTCGCATGCCACTGCCTCAGCTGCGTCGCTTGCTGACTTTACTAAATCCCCAAAGAAATCCATTTTTCTTTTTTACCTTCTTATGCTTTTCTCTCTAATCAGTATTTTATTTAATGAAAATACTATGTAAGAACTTGGTATTTTGATTAGTGTAGTGGTTTGTTTATATAGGCTTCAAATAGTCAATCATGTGAATGGCATGCGATATCATGATGTCACGAAATGACGTTATCCAAACCTAACAAGTAACAGTACATTGTTGTTTGTAACAAACAATTTGCTTGTGTTCTTACTTACCTATGATTCGCTTCTTCTGAATAAATGTTGAAAGTATACTTGTTAAGATTCAGATCTTAATGATCTTAATGTTATGATCTTACGATTTTACGATTTTATGATATTACAAAGCTAAAATGATCCGGATTTTACGTTGGATCAGATCTTATAAGATCCTAATATTGACCATAAGATCTTAAGATCTAATCTTATCGATCTTACGTTTCTTGAACCGCAAACTAAAACCTATAAAGTTGTGGATTATGTTTTATAGTATTTAAAAAATAATAAGTTGATCTTCTTAAACATTCTTTTTTTGTAATTTATGACAACATGTTCATGAAACATTCATACAATTTTGTGTTTATAATATATACTAATTTGTAGATTTGAATAACATTACAAAGACTATTAATAAAATGACATTATGGCAGAATTTTAGGATTTACGATTTCGATTTTGCAAACACAAAAATGATCCTGAGTAAGATCCCAATCTTAAAAACTTGGTTCAAAGTATGCTTTGATTCTAGGAAATTCAATAATTTTGTTTTGATTTGACTTGAAAATTCACAATATATATTTTTGTCAAAGGGGGCAACAAAATATAGAATGAAAAATTTGTGCGTTTACATCAAGGAAAAACTTCATAATTTTCTATCTCGATCAATTTAAGTAGAAATTTGAAGGTAAATTTTATCTGCACAAAAGAATCTACAGGACATGTTTTATGATTTTGTATATTCTGTTTTAGAAAATGGTAGGAGTGTTTTGCGTTACAAGCAAGAACATCAAAATGTGTTTTATTTTATTTTATTTTGAACGGCAATTTAAATAACACTTAGCAAGGAGCTAAGAAAAAAGATTACAAGGAGCAAGTGAGGGAATTGTGAGGGTCCGAGAACCACTCAACCCAACTACAGAAATTCTTCCTGTGTCTATTGGAAATCCAAATAAAAGATTTGAGTTTAACATCGTTAAGGATAAGATCCTTGCTGGGTTTTTTGAACCCAAAAGTGAACTAGTTTCTATAGCACCAGAGGATCTATATTGTTGATTGAACAACCGCATCAAATAAAGGGGACAAAATAGGAGTAAGAAATGCTTGGTCCGCAAGGGTAATGATGTCTATGATGCTCGAAAATTGAAGGTTAGTTAGCTTCCACCATTTGAGGACGTGGATCATGTCTCTCTAGCAACCTTGCAAAAGATGAATAAATGGGTTTCCGTTTCCACATCATCATCACATAAAGGGCAACGAACCGAATGTAAGTCAATCCCCCTTACGTCAAGGTTAACTCTTGTTCGGAGTCTTGCATTGACAACACGCCATGAGGATATGTTGACTTTAATTGGAACTAACTTATTCCATCTTGTGGTGGTTTGATCCATGGCGGGTGAAGAATTGTTGATAAGTTGCCTTAATGCTTGAACCGTGAATTTTCTTGATGTGCATGGGGTAAATTCCCATACGTCTTGAGAACTTGAAAGGCTAAGATTGGAAATTAAGTTTGCAAGCTCCTCTAACTCCAATATTTCAGATGTGGATCTAAGGGGTCTATTCCAAGCCCAATTAAAGTGCAAACCAGGAGGTAGAATTGGGTTTAAGATTTGTGTGTTGGGCCTTGAATAGAATCTACTATGGGTTGTGATTGGCATGGTATAAGAGAAACAGTAGTAGCAATTTGAGGTGAAGTAACAATGGCAATGTTCAAAGGGATTATGGAGGGACATCTATGACAAACTCGACAATCTTTGTTCACTTCAAGTCTAAAAAGACGTGGGAATATATCGCGTAGAGGAGGACCACCCAACCATTTATCTAACCAAAAGCTAGTGGTTTCATCGTTGCCAATCTTTTTTTTTTTTGAAAAGTGAAGGTAAATCAATTCCGTAGTCTTGAAAATCATCTTTCAATTTAGCAATATGATACCATGGACCCGATTTACACCTTATTGATGAAGCATTAAGGAGACCGCCGTGAGGGCCATGTATAGAGCGAATCACTTTGCACCAAAGAGAATTTTCATCATTTAAAAACCTCCACTACCATTTAGCTAGTAAACCCAAGTTACTTACCCATAAGCCTCCAACACCAAGACCCCCTTTATTTAAAGGAGATATAACTTTGTCCCAAGCAATCCAAGCAATTTTACTCGAGTCTAGAGACCCATCCCAAAAGAATTTTCTTCTAATCCATGCAAGCTTATTAATTATAGTTTTGGAGCCTTGAATGTTGAGAAGAAGTTAAATCCTACACTTCCTAGAACGGATTTTGTGAGAGTAAGGCGACCACCAAAAGAAAGGGTTTTTGCTTTCTATTTTGTCAACCTTTTGTAAATCTTTCAAAAAGAGGATTTCAATTGAAACATCTTGACATCTTGGCACCAATGGGAAGACCCAAATAGGTGCGAGGAGCGTGCTAGGAGGCAACCGTTTTCATCATGAGCGAGTGTAGCTCAACATTAGTGACACCAAGACCAAATAACTTGCTTTTGTTGAAATTTACTTTAAGCCCGGAAGCAAGGTGAAAACAAGAGAGGATCCTAGATAAATTTTTAATATTCATCAAAGACCACTCTCCTATGATAAGGGCATCATCCGCAAATTGGATATGTGAAACTTCAACTTTATCTTTTCCTATTTCAACTCCTTTATCAAAATGTGTTTTATAATTTTCTTATATAGTAGAAAATAGAAGTTCTGGCAAGATCTTTTAGAGGTAAAACTATTTTAACGCATTTTATGTTTTCTTTTTATTGTACAAAACATTTGTGAGAAACGGGTATATTCTGTCGAATAAACGCTCAATTTTCTCTTTTTTGTGTGAGTGTTCTGTTCATTCTTTCTCGGGTTGATTTTATCTTTCTATTTTGTCCTTTTTATATCATACAAAATCTATATAAGAAAAAATTTACATTCTTAGAAAGTTCATTATTTGTTACCTCTTAGTATTGGTATGAGCTTGTTTTTCTTTTACTGAAAGATTTATATTAAGCTAACTTGTCCCCTCACTAACATTTCCAGTCGTGCATTTTCTTAGAATTTTCTCTTAATTAAAATATTCATGTTACAGCATTTATTGAAGAAAAAAAATATGTTAAGTTATAGCAGCACTTAGCAACATCCAACAGCCATCCATCTTTAAATCTATAAAGCAATCCTAGGTTGACAAAAATACATTTTGCTTTTCTCTTGATAACACATGTGAAGATTCATTGTTTTGCTTACCCTTTTACCTCTTTGATAACTGTGCATATTTCTTTTCATTTTTTAACGGCCGCATTTTTATTGAAACTAGAAATCGCTAGGAAAAGAAAGGGGTAGTCTAATGGGACACCCCATATATTACTTCCCAAGAACCCAATAGAGTAGGGTTGTCCTCCATCCGTACTTTGTACCTTTTTTTTTTGTATTTAATTGTATAGTGTTCAATTTGTGTAGTATATTTAATTTGTGTAGTGTTTTTATATGTATAGTGTATTTATTTGTGTAGTGTTTTTATATGTGTGTATACTTATTTGTGTAAAATATATTTGTGTAGTTTTTTACGTTATGTTTTTTTTATTGTGTATTTGTTTCCATTTAATTAAACAATAACAATAAAACATTAAACAAGTACAACAACAAATGCTACTACTACTACAACGGAATCTACTCCACGTGAAGATTATTAATGTCATTTATAAGGTCATAGAGTATTCCACTCGACTGACATGCGTGATCAACGGGATTTCTTGCCAATTCCAGTGATGCCTCCAACGTCTTTATTCTTGCCTTCAACATATTGTTTTGAGAAAATAACATCTGGTTTCTTGTTTCAAGCATGTTGATCGTGTTATCTTTAGTTTCACAGTTTGAGTACTGCGTTGAAGAAGAGCCTTGACTAAAGTACTTTTGTTGAAATACATCCTTCCACATAAAGTATCGACACCCATAGTCTTCTGTCCCTGGCTGTTACATGGTGAAACAATTATAAGAAATGTATACTTAACAAACAAGTTATTGATATATTTACGTAAATAAGCAAACATATAATTATTTACTTTTGATAAAGGACATGCATAATACTTCTAACCATAACTTTTGGGCTTTTGGGATTTTCTTTCAATTATAAGTCCCCGTTTACAACGACACAAGAAAGGATTTTTTTGTTGCATCTGGCCAAAAGAATTTGTATAATTATTTACAACATAAATCAATAATATCATGGTTCACAAAATTACAAGCTTCGAATACATAAATAACCAAGCTTGTTATAGATTAATAGTTGATACATGCTTCACAAAATCACAATATAACTAGAAACTAAGATCAATCACACCGAGGCATAGTCGCTCCAATGATCTCGCCATCGTCCCACACGAAACTCTAACTCGAAATCGTCTCCTCAATCCAAAATCTCTCGCTCCTACTCGTCAAAGCGAGGCGGTCAGAATAACAGATGAGGAAGAACCGGAGGATGGTGTATAAAATTCTCCTCATATGCATTTGGAGATATAGCTGGAAAGGGAGGCACATAAGATGGAGAAGAAGGCACATAATCTGGGCTCTCAACACGAGCGGGTGTGTTGCTGACACACTGAATGTCCCTCCACTGAGTGTCATCCGATTGCTGTAACAAAAGATGAGGAAGAACCGGAGTAGGAGCAGAAATCTGTAACAAAAGATGAGGAATCGTTTACTATAGATTAGTAATCGTTTACTATAAATCAGTAATCCGTAATCGTCTATACTTGTTTTGTCGTTACAATATAAATCAGTAATCGTTTTCTATAAATCAATAATCGTTTGCAACATATGTCTATACTACGTATATCTAAACATGCTTTGTCGTTCAAGAACACAGTTGCCCATCCCGCGCCACGTCATGTCCGAACGCCCTCCATTGTGGGTGAGTCTGGCGGGGTGGTGAGTTTCCATCTAGAACCTCATGAGCGTAGTGGCGGCCTGGTCTTCCCCACACGAAGAATCACAACGGGGACAATACTTGTCTTCTCTGGACCGGACCTAAGCGGAAGACATGTAGTAGATCTTTGTTGGATATGCATACAAGCCGGACGGTTAAGAATTGTAGCAATAGCCGCTCCCGTGTTTGTTCAAATTTGGGATTTTTTTAGCCTTGGACTTTTTGTCCTTTGCGCTCGAGGCGATCACGAGTACTTTCTTTATGATGGGTTCCGGGTTGACACAGATTCGGAGCGTATATACCTCTCATCATGTTTAACATATTTTTCTTAACAAGCGACGAAGCTTTGGTAAAAATATTTTGGAATTTTCTCGTCGACTTGACAGAAATATAATCTTGAGCTCTTGAGGCTCTTCAGCGTATGAGTAGGTTGGGCTCTAGGCTAGGGAGCACTTAGTGTTCTCAAAATTATCAACAACGTTAAGTGGAATAGGCCATCCTGCATTCGAAAAAAGTGACTAGTATAAATTATCAGTATTGACGGAGAGAATAACTTGATAGGCATAAATTTAACATACATACCATGAAGCTGATAGTAAACGAGTTCGTGATAGCATGGTAACCCACAAACTAACCGCAATTGATGACCACATTCATGTGGGTCCATATCCCGTTTACTTTCTGCGACAATGAGTAGTAAAGCATGTTTTGAAACATTATACCGCAATTCATCAAATAGTGTGCCCTTACACGCATGCAGTTTCTTGGTTATGCTTGTATTAAAAGAGTCTCTTATCGCAGTCTCTTGCGCAGCTAGAATCTTGTCGACCGAACTCAACAACGTGTCTAAGTTGGACTGTGTGGAGCCCAAGTATAACTTCAACAACGCGTGTTGACCCTCAACTCTACATGTTGTTGTCTGGCCGAAGCTGCGATATGGATCGGTAATGTACGACACGAACATGTAGTCGTAATGTTGCGACCGATTATTAAAATACCGCAAAAGCGTCCGAGAAAACAATGAATTAATAAAGTGAGAAAATAATTCGGGTAGTTATTTATTAAATAATAATAAAAAAATGTATTAATAGTTAAGTACCCTGTTTTTGGACCAATAAATCCGGTGCTCATAATAGTGCATGAACACATCTTGGGTCGGAGCTTTAACCATCAAATCCCATGTCCATCTAACGGATGCATACACCTCTTCCGTGTCGAATTTGTGTCTGCAATGCTTGAGCACATTTTGATTAATATGCCATCGATAGAGTAATTTGTTAGCGTTTGGGAATTTTGCTCTGCATGCCCCAAGCAACGTGATGATTGTGTAAATACTCATCATTTTTGTACAAATTAAACTGCAAAAACATCTGAAAACACTCAGAAATACATCAGAATGATAAAAATATCACAAATAAGTGTTTTATGTGTTTTAAATGCAAAATATCAAAATCGGTGAAAAACGTATCAAGTTTGCATAATTGGCGCTTTAGTCCCCAAGTTTCAAAAGTTGTCAAAAACAGTCCTTGGTAAATCCAAATAAAGAAAAATATCATTTTAAGTCCCTAGGGATTCCTAAGTTATCAAAATTGGTCCTTGAGATTCAAATTTACAAAATTACAACTTTAGTCCCTGAACTTTGAAATTTGTCAAGTTTGGTCCCTGGAAATTTGAAAATGTCAAAACTGGTCCTTGTACTATTGGGACTTGTCAATATTGGTCCCTTGTAACAAGTTTGGAAAATTACAGGATTGGTCCTTCATAATTTCAGATTGGCAATAATAGTCCTTGTCTAAACTAAGCCTAAGACTTGTCAAAACCTTTTAGACCCCTGCCATATTACCCATTTGGACCCCCTGCCTTAGCCCTTGACCCTCCCCATTTTGAACCCTGGTCAACCCAAAGTCAAACAAGCAAAACCCGCCCACCACTGTGCTTCTTCCACCTCCCCTCTGCAACCAACTTGCCTGCCACTTCCGATCACCTTTCTCCTTCCCACCACCCCCTCATCATCACAAACCCCCCACAATTAATGCCACCCCCCCTACCTGCAAATTCAGAGCCCTACAAGTCAAACCACCTTTCCCGCCAAATTGATAAAAACGGCTAAAATGGCCAAAACTCACCCATTGGTCAATTTCAGAGGTGGGATCTGTTCAGAGACACGTGGAGAGCTAGTTTTCATATAAAAAGAGGAAGAAGGAGGAGAGAAGAAGTAGTACTTAGCTTTTTAAATTTTATGTATGTCATTTTTCTTTAAATGTTTTAATTAGTTCACAAATCTGTAATATCAAGTTGTATTGTATTAAGACTAAACCTTTTGATCATTATAACTCAGTTTCAAAGCTTAATTCAATGGTTCATTTACATTTCAAGTTTTTGAGCTTACTGTTGCAAATCTCCAATTCAAACTCTTGTTAACAAGCTTCAATAAGCTTATTTAGTAGTCAAACAGGTTTATTTAAGCTTATCTTAGCTTTTTATAAACTTGGAATTCAGAAACAAACAAACTTGCTACAAGGTCAACAAAAGTCAACAGGAAGGAATTTTGGTTAAGCAGCATGGAATTGGAATGGGTTGATCTGAGGACTTGGTATTGGGTTGGATATAGCCTAGTGTAGTGGTCTTTGGGTTTGGTTGTAGCTGCATACCACTTGGACACTTGTGAGTTTACTCTCAATTTCAGTTTTTTCTTCAAAATTGCAGTTTGTTCTTGTGTTTAAATTTGTGGTCATCAAACAGGTTAAACAAGTTTAATCAGTGGTATTTAGGATAAGTAGATTCAGTTTAATCAATATTATATGCTAGATCAATGTTTAACTCAGTTGTAATTACATATCAGTCAGATAAAATGGTGTTTGGATTTGCCACTTAAACTGTCACAGAGGCTTGTTCAAGAATTGAGACTTGTTTGTTTAAACTTGTTTAGTTCCATTTGACTCACATCTGTCTTCAAATTGCACCTGCAAAGCTTTAAAAGTCAAAAACCACATCTAACTGTCTTAACTTGCTCACTGTTGGATTTTTGAAAATCATATCACTTGTTTTGTGTTTAAAAGTCATAAACATAGCTTGCACTATCTTCATTTAATCACTTAACATCATTTTCAGTTGAGAAATTAAGATCAAACTTCATATAAGTCAACTACACTCAACTGCTTCAAAAGTCAAATTGGCAAAATCAGTTTTGAACCCATATGGAAGGAATTTTCATGGACTCATCATTGGACCAAATTCAGTGAGAATTGTTGTTCTAAAACTTCAATTGGTCTAAATTCTTTTACCATTTTGTAGATTTTATCAAATTTTTAAAAGCCCCAAAAAGCTTGTGAATCTGGTCTTAGTTGCCTGTGCAACCTGAGTTAGTTTAATGACTCGACTGCACAGGGCTTGTGCAGTTCTTGCAGAGCTTGCATCAAGCTCATATGAGCTTCTCTAAGTCTCATATTTGGTTTACAGGTTCTTGGCTAGGTCTTGTGTAGGTTCCAATTTTTAGTCTTGAGTTTAGCTTATTTGGGTGTCCTGTGCTTAAGCTGCAAAACAGACCCACAACTTGATTTTAACACATAACTCAAAAAGCCAAATCTTAGCATTTAGCAATTCAGTGGTTAAAAACAGTTAAAATTAGTTGCATTTGGTTCTTATAGCCTATTAAAACTTATTTTGAGTTTAGTGCTTGTTTGTGTTCAATAGCTTATTTAAAGTGCTTATTCTAAAGCACTTGGTATTGCTGATTTCATAATCTCACACAAGCCCATGTTTTCTATTTTCCTAGATTCAGTATATTATTTTAGAGTTTTCCTGAATTTTCACATTTTTCTAGGTCGGTTTGCTATTTTTCTTAATTAAAAGCAGCTTTTAGGCTTATTTAATTAGCTTTTAATACAATTAAATCGAAAAAGTTCAAAAAATAATTTTTCAATTTTCTTAGGTTTAGATAAATATAAAAAGTAAAAAGTAATTTTCCAGATTTTTCATAGTTTATTTTGTAATTTTAGTAATTTAATTAGTTTTTAATAGTTTAAAATCCATAAAAATAGAAAATAATCGAAAAATATAAAAATAGTTTTGAAAATTCTTTTTGTTATTTTAGATTTTTCCAAGTCATAATTTTATTTTTTTAGGTTTATTTCCTATTTTCTTGTAATTTAGGTTATAATTTAATAGTTAAAAATAGTTTTTAATTAATAATAATTAGATAAATAGTTATAAAAATAATTTTATTTTTCTAAATATTTTCTTATATCATTAGGTTTGTAAAAATATCATTTTCATATTTTTAGGATTAATATTGTGTAAGTTTCACGTTTTTATTTGTACGTCACGTAGTTTTTAAATTAAGTTTTATAAAAACATAAAATCAAAAACATCATTTTAAATATAGTGATAGCGTTTATTTAATAGAATTTAACTTTTTAATTTCCTTTAATTTGCATTTAAGTCGCTGTAATTTATTAATCTTTTCTTCAAGTACAAATAACTCAAAATCCTTACTAACCACTATCCTTAGTGGTTATTCGACATCTGATTGTGTTAAACACCGGTCATCCTCCGTGGGACTTAACGACCGGGAATCCACTTGTATTCTCGATCTAAATTGCAATTGGTGTTTGAGCTGTTTTAAGTTCCTTACAATTTGGTCATTCATGAGTGGCTAGCTGCGTGAGAAAACTTGACGGTTTTGCACCAACCATAAGGTTGGGGTTGAGGAAGATTATTTTTATCTTTTATGTTTTTAGGAAATGGAAAGGTACGAATCTCGGGGTTTGGATTTGGGGGATTGGTATTTCTACCGACTACTTCTACTTATCTAATTATCTAAACTAAGGTGTATGTAGTCTATGTCTATTGTTGTGTGCTCGTATGATAGTTAAAAATGTATTTGCTTAGGCTTTATTACTCCCTAGTTATCTCCTATTGGTGGTTGAATTGTCACGTCCTTATTCTTAATTGCGTTGTGTCTCTAAGGTCGTATGGTATGCGTTTATCCCTAACTCTTTGAAGCTACCAAAGGTTAATGACTACAAAATCTCTAGGATTCATAAACTTTAACTCTAAGGTATTGATAACGCTACACGCGTCGTTCGGGGTCAAAGGAACTTCCTTTTCGTCGAGCAAGTTTTTCAACAACCTAGGTAGTGAACCTAATCGTTGTAGTGTAGTATTAGGGTAAGCCACGGGTATTGATATCGTTCTCTAGGGGAATAGGAATGCTAGTGAGAAGTTACTACGCTAAGGTTAAGGTTGAGGAAGATTATTTTTTATCTTTTTTTTATGTTTTTTAGGAAATTGAAAGGTACGAATCTCGGTATTGGATTTAAGGGTTGGTATTTCTACCGATTACTCTACTCTTATCTAATTATCTAAACTAAGGTGGTGGTAGTCTATGTCTAATTAATGTGTGCTCGTATGATAGTTTAAAGATGTGTTTACTTAGGTTTTACTACTCCTTAATTATCTCCTATTGATGGTTGAGTTGTCACGTCTTATTCTTAGTCGCGTTGTGTGTCTAAAGTTGTAGGGTATGCGTGTCTCACAACTCTTTGAACTTACCAAAGGGTCTCGTCTACAAAACCCACTAGGGATAATAAACTCTTACTCTAAGGCACTCTTTGGATGGTTTAGCTTACAACTACTCGGGTAATTATATTCTAAGGTTCACAAAGATGAATCAAGCATTAAGTACACAACGAATGACCTATCGCATTACTAGATCATTAATCAACTAAGATAAGAAACAACCAATCAATATTCAATAATTAAGTTTCATATTCCTAAGCAAACACACAAATAAATTAGCGGACATGGAGAATATGCAAGCATACACACAAATAATCAAAGACATAATTAAATTGATGAAGTAAATACTTATCTTGATGTAAGATAGGGTTTGAAACCCTAAAATCTTGTACAAGACACCCTTGGTTCGGTTTAGGTTTTACTCCACACAAAGACTCTCCTAAAACCGAAAAATTCGGATTCTATATAATATTACATATGCTGGCGTCACCTTATGTTTTGTGGCCGTCGTGTCGCCGTCATTAGGATTTCGTCTTGGCCACGTTAACCTTGCGACGTCGTCACCTTATGTCTATGGCGCCGTCTTCTCTTGACCGACGTCGTCGGGTTGCATCTAGGCCGTCCGAGTAGCGACGGCCTACTCTTTAAAGCCCGACGTCGTCACTTGAAAATAGGGTATTTGGCTCACCGATCATCACAAAATCCTCCGACGGCGCCATAATTAACACACGACGCCGCCGCCTGCCATTTCAGCTTTGAGTGTCTCGATTCGACTTTGGCCATTTTCTTCAGTATATTCGCCTTTTCGTCCAAATAAGTGTCATTCCACATTTTGCCTTCAAGAGACCTAAAAGTGAAAAGGAACGATATTAAGCAATAACGGATACAAAAGTGATCAAATAAGGGCTTAAACGACCCCTCAAAATGGTACCTTTTAAAACCTTATCAAATATCCCTACACTTGTTATTTGCTTGTCCTCAAGCAAATGTGCTTTTAGCCAATTAATTTATAAGTTAGGGGTCATGAAACATTGATTTAAACGGTCCACAACACATATAAGCCCCAAAAGTCATAACAAATACGGAAATTACATACTAGCACCTCACATGGGGTGTTTGGATACCACATCTCTCTCGGTGTATATATGAAATATAACAAATAGGAAATGGAAGATAAACACTCATTAACCGGTCCTAGTACATAGATTACCATAGGCTTGATAATAGATCAAACCTCCATCGCTTTGGCGTAAGCACCTAGGAAAGACTATCAAAGAGGTCTTTTAAAGGGTTGTAATGTTAGGCTTACGGTAGGAAACAAGGGTTTGGTGGGATAGGCTATTTAGTGGTGGCAAGTCAAAATCTCTATGTTAAATGCATACGAAGAATGGTGTTGCTAAGCCAAGACTCGACACTCTAAAACTCTAGGTAACGGAAATAAACAAACATAAATTTAAAAGATAGATGTAGGATGGTAGCAGTATGTTTTTTTTTTTTTTTTTTTTTTTACACTCTATTTTTTTTCTTTTCTCTTTTCTATTTTTTTCGATTTTTTTCCATACACTTTACTCTACCATCCTCTACGGTAACATCAAATGATAGGGATTTATAGGCACATCCCTACACTTGAGTTTTATTACTCTAATACTAATTTGACCCGAATTGAAAAGATCAAAACACTTGGGGTACATTATTACGCAAACAAAGGGAATTTGAATTTAACGCCCTTCCGTCATTTCATAAACTTTAACTTTTCCCATGAATCCCAATCGTCCCAAAGCTGTATACAAAGGATATGACTCGACTTAGCAACTTATGCAAGCAACTAGATAATTGAACTAAGGGTTTAGGGTGATAACAAATATTTGCACTAAAATTGAGTGCATAAGGGATAGGCTAAGGCGATTTGGGTGTATATTTGGGGTGGGGTGTAAACAATGCTCTTCATTGATATTTGGAAAACCGAAACATCACGAGAACCGCGAAAAGGATAGGCTCGAGGGGTTAACTAGGGTATCGTGTACTAAAGATGAGTACAATGCAAAGGGTGTGGGGAATTACTCAACCGATGTGGAAGAAGTAATTATATTACGGGTATCAAACAAGGGTTATCATAATGCCTCTTATCATTTAGTTATTCCTAACTACACAAGTGTAGTCTCACTTGCGATCTCGGAATGCATCACAAAACAAGTTCTAGAATCTAATATACTACGGTTCACACTCTAAGCATTAAAGATGAATGCTTTAATTCCTACTAATCTAAGGTGATCCTCGCATTTTGGTGGAATTTGGGTGGTAAAGGGTTTTGTGCTAGTCATATAACTTCCTATCCGTGAGGCGCTTTTGTTAAGACTAATGGCCCACCCTATATGTCATGAAAAATTTTAAATTTGGTGCCAAAATTACCTAACCGACATTTTCTCATGGTTTATTACACAATCACAATTGGACAAAGCAAATAATCAAAGATAAGCATAGTTTCAAAGTTCCGTTTATTTTCCTCCCTACACTTAAACCGAACATTGTCCCCAATGTTCCCGAAAGTATCAAAGTTATGATAAAGAAGGTAATTAAAAGCGAAAGAAACTAATACTCCTTGATTAGCTCGGTAGGATCCGTGTAAAGTGGTGGTTAAATCCTTTCCAAGAAGAATTTATGCGTGAAAAGCTCCTCAATCTTATGTAACTTCTTCTAGATATACTAAACTCGCACACTTGTAGAAAACAAGCGAAACATTCGCGTAAAATCGGCGGTAATAATATATATAAGACTCGATTTAAACTAGGATATAATGCTTGTGGAATGGATGTTTACGAATTTCTAAGAAATTTAAGACACGGAAAATTCCAAAATTTATAAGTAGCTCAAAAAAGCGAGAAAAAGTGATCCGATGTTTTACTCCTTCACGCCGTCAGTTATCGACAAAAAGCGCTGCGATTTTACGAAAAAATTACGGAAAATTTACATCTTTAGAATCGGAAAAATTTCGCAAAAACATCCATTATGACTCGATACAAGCATTTGACTCGAACAAACAAACATATATATCTTTTGGTTAATTGTTATTCTCATGTTTACGTTTCTTTTGGCGTGTGTAATCCTCCCTACACTTATCCCTTATGTAAAATACCTTTATATGCAATTAAGACGAGGTTAAAAACAAAATAAAGCATTTTTACAAATTTAAACATGAGGATAAACAATTAATAAAAGATATATGACACTAACAAGCAAACAATTAAGCATGGGTTGCCTCCCACGAAGCGCTTTTCTTTATTTAAGAGTCTTGTAGCTAGACTCGTAGTCGTGCTCCTACGTACCGATATAAGTAAGTCTATCCTCAACAATGTCGTAAGGATCAAACTTATCATTCAAGTTCCTAGTAGTACGCTCGGTTAAATATGTCTTTTCAAATTTCTCACCATCGGGATCATAGATTTGTATCCTAATGTGCCACTCTCCATTACCATCATTAGGCGGTTTATCCCAATCCCATTTGTGTTTAGATTCCTCAACTTTCCACTTATTCATGACAAGGTTAACGGGCAAGCTTCCTAGGAACTCGGTCATCTTCCTAAATACTAAGGCGTCCTCGAACGGGTTCACTTCCATGTCCCTAGCCATTTCTTTTTCTTGGAAAGTTGCTTTACTAGTGAAGGCTTTATCTAGGTAAAAGGTCTTTGGGGGCCTATGAGGTTCTTATCACTCCAAGGTCCATATCTAGAAGGCTCTCTATCCAACCTAATCTCTTGTGGGATTTCCTCATCCTTGTAATACGTATGCTTTTTGACATCGTGAACCGATCTAGCACTCCCTCTCCTACCACTATCTTGGACATCTTACAATCGATGATGGCACTAGCGGTGGCTAAAAATCCTCTTCCTACTAGTAATGGGCATGTCGGGTCCTTATTCATGTCTAGCACATGAAAGTCGGCCAAAAGAGTCAACTCTCCCTCGTGTACTACCATGTCCTTTATTATTCCGACCGGACGTGCCACACTACCGTCCGCTAGAACTAAGATGGTTTCCGTTGGTTCTATTTTACCTAAGTTAAGGCTTCTATGGAGGACAACGGAACAAGATTGATGCATGACCCTAAGTCGGCTAGGCGTCGAGTGGTTTGGAAGTTCCAAGCCTACACGGAAGAGTGAATAGCCAGGATCGTCTAACTTCTTAGGTAAGTTGTTTCACAAAAGCGGACCCATGTTTTCCAAGCCTAAGTTCTAACTCATATTTTTCTTTCAAAGCATTATAATAAGGTGCATGAGCTAAGACTTCAAGAATCGGTTTTCTTGATGGAGTTCCTTGTACTCCTCCTCTAAACTAGGTTTGGATTCTTGGTGGCGGGTTTCTCAAGAGGGTTCTACCAATGGTGTCGGGCCTGGTGCCTCTTGGATGGCTTGGAACCCTTTTGATAGCATTTACCGAGTGAACCGTCGGGTGTGAGGGGCATGGATGTGCATTCTCCATAGTGAACTAGAACATGAAGTCGGACGCAATCAATTCTCTTTTGGGTTCTTTATGGTATCACTTGGGAGTGCTCCAACTTCCCGTTCATTGAAGGCTTTTAAGAGGGCATCAAGCTTGTTTGTCATCTCGCTTTGTTTTGCTTAAAATCGGCTTCAAGCTTATTCAATCGAGTCTCTTGGGATGACAAAAATCTAGATGCGATTGCCTCAAGATTAGTGGGGTTCACAGTATTAGAGAATTGAACCTAGTGGGTGAACTAGATGAGCTTTGGGGTGTTCTTGAGTTTTGGTTCCACTTAAGGTTAGGGTGATTTCTCCATGAAGGGTTATCTGAGTTTCCTAAGTTGTTTTGTTCGGGTTTGAAAGTGTACCACTTCTCTCCCGCTCCGTCGGCACGCATGGGCGTAGTCCGCAAAAGCTTGTTCGGGAAGCCTTGTGCAATCACGAGTGTCATGGGGACCACCGCATAACTCACAAGGTAGAGTGATTTGATTCACTTGACGTGAGGACTTAGGATTTTTGTAGAAACTCATGAGGAATTTAACTTGATCTTCAAGTTCGATCATCCTACGGTCGGAAGGTTGTGAGTTGATGGAAGGCAAGGAGATTGCCTTGACGGTTTTAGGTAGCTCACGGGGGTCATCCCAACTTTCGTTGTCGTAGAGGGCAAGGTCCTCTATTATACCCCATTGTTGAAACAAACAAAGACCTTGATAGATCTTGAGCTCGTGGATCGTTAAGTATGCCTATGTAATCACAAGCACAATAAAGACAATCTCTACTACTAATGTTTATCGTGAATATAAACACAAGTAACAAATAACTAAGAACTTCTTGATCCTCTATGGATCTTTATATTAACTAAAACCGAGTTTTTCCAATTGGTACATAACTCTTTCTAATGTGTTCCTTTTATAGATAAGGAACCCTAAACAATATCGCTAAACCGTTTTCCAAGAAACGATAATCATAAAACTAAATAAGATATACACAATCACTTCCTAATAAAGCTCATGTATATCCACACTAAATAAACTAAACACGGAATAAACACTTCCGAAACAAACTAATAACTATTATACTTCAAGAGAATAAGTCTTGGCAGAATCCACTTCACTTCAAGAGAAACACTTGGCATTAAGTTCGGCATAATCCGGACTTCACATAATTCCCAACAATCCTCCCTAAACCGGAATTTGACTTGTTAAGTTCCAGTTTCTTGATAGATCTTCAAAGACACGGAGGATTGTACTCTAACATCGCAGAAGAAAGAATCCAAAGAACATCTCTATGATGAAGAAACTTTGAAACTCCATATCTTTGCAAACAACAAATGACAAGAGGTACATCAAAACATTAGTTTCATACTATTCTCATCACATCCGGTGTGTTAACTCCGCGAGAGGTGAATCATTGAAAATAAATGGATTTGATGTCTCTTTACCAATAGCCATCACTACTTGGAGTAGCCATATGTTTAAGTTAAGTAAACTATGGTACACCGATAACCATCGATTTATTGGCAAACCAAAGAACCATATAAACGGATTTGAAATGTCTTTACCGTAGCCGTTTGCTTAGGACTAGTCAATTCTTAGAATTGGTGAATTGAGAACCAAATATGGAATGCCACCGCCTTTACCACAAGCCATATACATGTGGGCTAGCCAATTCTTGGATTCCAAATAGGAATAAACCATGGTGAATTGAAAACCATACAACACTCAAACAATAAAGCATAGGTGGTTGCATACCCTATGATTTTAGCAAATCATTACGACTATCAATGATTTGATGTGTCTTTACCAAAGTTGTACCCTTTGGACTAGCTAACTCTTTGACATACACAAAGTATATCGGGTGAGTCAATAACCAAAAATATACAACAAACCGCAAGAAAAGTTAGATAATTTTTTTTTTTTTTTTTTTTTTTAACTAATAAATAAACAAAACAAATATTACAAACAAGATGAACCTTAAAGTGACATAAGCGATTTTTAATCAAACCAACACATTGAGTAGCATGCGTTCATCATTGCCAATGTAATTAGGAGGCACTTCCAACTTGTGTCTCAAAGAACCTTTCCATAAAAGTATTAGATAAAGGATAAAGCTTATCGATAGCATACACAAAATCATCCCACATGTAGTGCATACTACATGAACACAAGGCGAGGATAAAACCTCCAACTCTCAATCTCCCACTTATGAGAATTCTTCCAAATAGAATATCCTTTACCATTTGGAGAATTAGAATCAAACATAACTCAAGATCACCCAACAGATATAAACCGTAACCGGTTCTTGATGAGACTTATAATCTTGAATAACATGATCATAGATTTTCAAATCATGTCTATTCACTAAATGAAGAATATCCTTCAAGAAGTTGAACTCAAAACAAGATTATCCAAACTTATAAACAAGTGTTAAGCCTTCCGACTTTCCAATCAACCAAGACCACATGAGTTCCTTCAGAAAATCATCACAGTTCCACTTCAATAAAGGTAGATTCATCGACCTTGAGATCTAAATCAAGATTCCTTGAAGCATGTTTCTTAGCCAACTCGAACTCCTTGTACCAAGCTCGCTGTCCCATACCAACAATGTTATCGAGATCAGTCAGAGATCGGTCTCCGAATCGAGAATCACTTAACTCCACACTTGACAACATTTCGAAGAAACCAAAGAAGATTCAGAAACACCCATATCGGAAGAAGGAATAACATCGAAGTTGTATCGGAAGGAACAACGGAGATACCACCAAGGCAAAACAAGATCAAAATTATCCACAATTTCAACTGTTTTCTATCTCTTGTCTGTAGGAACATCGGTCATTGAAGCACTATTTTCCAATTGAGAAGAAGAAGTAGAACCGTAAGAAGAAAACTTCATAACCATATGATCTTGTCTAATCAAAGCATCATCGACAAAGTCATGATTTGCTTCATTGACATACCGTAATTATACATAGCAAGACATTCTTCACAATTCTCCTCATATAATTCCTCTTCTCGAGCAACAAGTCATAGGTTTTCTCTTTTGGCTTTATTTCTTCGATCAATAAGAGCTCTTCTCTTTGCGCAGATTCTTTCTTCCTTTGATTACCAAGTGCCACCATTTTATCCACAAAATTATCATCATTAAAAGATTCTCCTAAGATAAGTTTTGCAAGATTTGGATCGAAGCACCTTGAGAAATATAACCATCCCATTGATCATCGAGAATCGTAGGAAAGAATGCATCAAGCTCTAATTTCCTTCGGGAGACAAATCGAAGCATACCGATCTTGAAGAAATTTAGCCACAATCGACTCTTCTCGCATATTCTCATAATCAACAAACAATCTAGCTCGAGCTTGATTTTGTTCTTGACCACTATACCGAATTCAGATCATTAATCACGTGGTCTGTCCTTTCTCGAAGATGTCTCGTGAGAACCAATTTCGCAGAACCAATATGAGTTTTGAAGAAACAATCAAACCCACATCGGATGAAATAGGTTGAGACAATTCCTCAACGGTGTAGAAAACTTGGTGAAGCATTCAACTTATACATTCTCCCAGCAAGAAAAACCTCTTCCTCATCTGCTGAAGGTGAAACATTTGAATGTTCTGGTATAGATGAAGTTTGACCATGATCAGAAACAACCTCCTCAACTATAACATCAGCAGATGCATCAACCATATGTGACTCCTTTGAAGTGTCAGCAGACACCTTATTCAAATATTGTCTTCGTCTTTTGCTAGTATATAGAATAGGCTCCTTGCTAGACTCCGTTCTTCGTGAAGATTTAGCAATAGAAGAAGAAACATCAGATGTAAGTGCCACATCAGCCAATATCTCAAGAGATTCATTAAGATTCTCTTCGGCCTCCTCCTCAGAAGAAACCAAACATCTCTTTTACCCTTTCGACTCAAGTAATTCCTCCAAGTGCTCAACTTTAGTCTCCAATTCCACAATCTTGTTACCAAGAACGGACTTGGTTTCGCAAGTTCTTTCTTAAGACCAGTCACCTCACCGTAAGCTTGTTCATCGAGCATATAATGAGGTAAGTGTAATAGGATCCTCATCAAGATCATGTGATTGCTCGGTTGAAATTGGAACTTCATTAGATCTTGTTCAGAGCAACATTAACACGATCAATATTAGAACATCCTTCACCAAATGGAGTCCTAACGGGACTTGGTGTAGGCAATCTATCAATATCAACACGAACTTCAATTTGATCCCGAATTTGAATTTGAACTTCTTCAATAGGAACTTGGATAATTCTTTGGACTAGGACATGATCTAGGTGAAGGCATAGATGCCTCTCAGAACAATGAAGGACCTTCATCACCATCTCTTGAAAGATTTCCATCAATAGGATTGGAAGAAGGTAAAACAACATTAAGCTCATTATCGGTCCCATTCTCACGAGGTAACATTGCACTAACAAAGGAAAATGTGTCCCTTCAAATTTAGTCCTCATTGAAGCAAATAACTTAGGAGTCAAAACACTTATGGGATGAAAAGCTTGGGTTTGTGTAGAAACATTCAATATCATCTGTAAGAACCTAGGGTACATCAAAACTTACCCTTTTCCTAGTTATATTTTCTACCATATTATCAAAGATATACTTAGAGAAATTATAAGTCAAACCCTTAGATAAACAAACAATACCACATCCCATTTGTGTTGGCCATCCCATCCTCCGGACTTATTGCTCATACACTGTAGCAACGTATGAACCAAGAACCTCCACATAGGACAAAGCTTGTTTTTCAACCACATATCTGTCCTCGTACTTTGATATCTAATTGCTCTAAGCCCTTCAAGTACCATCGTAGAATCAGAATGATAAATTCCATTCTCATCATCCAAGCGAAGTTGTCTTCTGATCAGTTCCTCTGTCACCACATACACTTGTCCATCAACACTTGCAACAATCTCAGTATCACCTCTCTTTTCTGCCGACGCCCAAAATTGAGTAATCAAAGTTTCATATATAGCATTTGGAGAATGCGTCAATGCATACACAATCTTTGATCTTAGTAAGAAAGAAATCATCGGCCTATAAAGCTCATCTCCTCGAGCAGATCCAAGAAAAGCAACCTTATTATGATCATGTTTAAATTGAAGCGCCATGAGAGATTTTGAAGATTAGGGTTACGATTTTGCACAAAAGGAAGTGTTTTTAATGATAGTAATAAGCGAATCACTTAATGTGGAGCGAAAATATGCCGTAGAGAATAAATAGAAATTTCCCAATTTTGGTCAAAGTTGACCAAAGCTGACGTGGATATCTACTTTTGCTTGAATTCACTTATAACTTCGGAGAAACGAAACCATTCTCTGAAGTAGAACAATCAAGTGAAACAGATGACTTACTCACTAAGCTTCATAAATATCTTTTCTTTGTTTCACCCACACGCATTAATTCTCTTACCACTTGAACCCGTCTATAAAACAATCCCAATGCACATTGACTTCTTCATCAAAATCCCCAAATAATATTTCAAACCCTAATTCCTTCAATCCTTCAAAATTAACCATAATCAACATGAGTACCAAACCCGAGATCATAGATCTCACAACAACATCCTCATCATCATCCTCATCATCTAGTGAAGATACCAATCCATGGTTTCACTATTTTCCAAAACCATATCCACTACCAAAGAAGTCACCCTTTCTCCTCATCCGAAGATGAAAGTGTTGAGAAACCAAGTGTATCTGCTGAAGATTTCGATGACTCCTATAAGGAGGAACATCTTACTCCCAACCCTCAAAGCACCTAGGCCTCAACGAAGGCCACGAGCTAAAATCCACCACTTCCTATGGGAAGAAAGGTGGTGCTTGGTCTCTTGGCATCATGTTTTGGTGCATCATCACATATCGATCGAGGAACGGAAAAGGAAAATGATGTAATTTGATGTATGATTGAAAGAGTAGATGATGCATAAATGGAAATCTTTCCTTCTCATCTCTACCACAATCGCCTTGACTTCTTCATTTGCATCAATCCATCCTCTCCATTTTGATCCTTAGCATCTGTTAGGGTTGGTTATGCTTATCACAAAAGCATAGCCATCATATAGTGCCAAAAGATGTGAGCAATCATGCTCATCGTGCTCATCTTAGATGTTGGAGCAGATGATATGTAATAGATTAGGATTATTAGATCATGTAGATGCTTTTGATATTGCCAAGATGTAATCAGAAGTCAGAATCGCTGTTTCTTGAATGAATGAATTATTGCTTTCAGATTGTTTCTTGATTGAATGAATATTGCTTCAAGATTTCAACTTGAGAGGAAACAAATAACACACTTCAAAGACAATGAATTCAAGAGAAACGAGCTTAAGCTTTCTTGACCATATCTCAACCGATCGGGGACAACCATTCGCAAAACAAACACGAAACATACACAAACCAACAAAGAAACACACTAAAATTACATTAGCGAGGTTAGAGTTAGTTAAAATCAACCAAATATACAAAATTACATAGCAAAATGCAAAGTTATACACAAATCCTCCCCCGAGGCATATGCCTCCCCGAGCCCTATGCCTCCCTTAAACTTTGCGTTAAGGGTTAAGCATGCCAATATGGACCACAAGGTGTTGAAACCTTGGTCCTTCAAAAGCCTTTGTAGCACTCCTAAGTTTAGAAGAAAACTTTATTGTTATTCACCTGCCTTTATTGTTAATTACATTAGCAGTTAAGGTGTTGAATATTCACCTGCCTTGTGGATCATATGAGTTGTGCCATGTAGAAGTATAAGATCCACTATTGTTCTTGGGTTTCCAATGAAACTTAGGTCTCTGTTTATTCCAAGAACAACTCGCCGAGGTCTTGACAAGAAGATCGAGTAGACCTCTCCCATCGGTCATAGGGTTTACATATCTAGGCCAAAACCATTTTTAAAATATTCTTTGGTTGGTTGAACATATGGTTTTCCAAATGATCTTCTCCAAGGAAAAGAAGTATTATAATTAGCGACTTGTGGAACATAAGGTGGTATATCATTAACATTGGTCCACATTGGTCTAGTATTCCTAGAATCACCACACCTACTCATTCTTTGCTCATGATAATCACAATCCTTAATTAAATGAGATTTACTTCCACACACAAAACATTTCTTCAAGAGAAGATTTATTCAAACCAAAAGAAGTATTCTTACAAGCGTACATTCAAACCAAAACCATGAAAAGAATTGTTTTAACAAGATTATTATGCAAAGAATTAAAAGCAAGTCTTGAGGCAACTGTCTTGGAAGTGCATTCCTAGCAAAGAACTCGTCATGCTTATTGGTAGTCTTGGGTGCAGTGGGGGTGAAGACTTGGGAAGGCAGACTTGGGAAGGTCGACTTCTCATTTGAATCACACTCAGAGACTTTCTTGGAGGACTTGTCATCATAACACAAGAGACAAAGTCATTAGTAGAAGTATTAGGGTCAGCAAGTCTCTTGACTTTTGCCATACAGATGGTGTGATCCATCAAAGTCATTAAGAGTGGAAAGGTCAATGGGCATGTGCTCACCTCTAATTGGTCCATGTACAAGCATGTAGGTCACCTTCTTTCACAAAATTAGCTAGGCTTCTTTGGTGTAGATTTACGTGTGTCATCCCTAGCTTCTAAGCCTACATATTTCTTAAAGCCTAAAGCCATTGTAGAATTGGGAGCTTGACCGCTATAAATGAGACTAGCCAATTTATTACCATTCATCATCCATTCATTATTCCTAGCAATTTCCTCCTTAAGTTTCTCCTTAAGCTCTAGATTTTCCGACTCTACATCCGCTCTTAACTTCTCGCACCATTTTAATTCATTTGTAGCACATTCGAGATCTCTTTCTAAAACACCTATTTTCTCACCATAAGCTATTTCATTCTTACGTAACCAAACCTTTTGTCTTTCTAGTGTTTTAAAGCCTGTTTATAAGCTTCGCTTCCACATAGCATTCATTATATTTTGGTTCCATAATATCATAAGCTTGTTTGAGTTCATTATAACGCCACTAAAACCAAACAAGCAGTTTTGTACACGAGAGATGCCCATCAAGGCAATCGATCATGCCTATCCTCTCAAGTACAACTAGCAATCAACCCAACATTATCGGGACCATCATTATCGGACTCCTCATGTTGCTTCCACCACATTGCTATCCAGAGTGACCAAAGCAGTTGATCCCTTTGACGTTCTCGCCTCATTCTCGACATCACGATAAGAAGTGTATCTTGTCTCATCACCGACTTTCTGTCTTTGCATTCTCTAGAAAAGTGACCCATCTGTTGGCATGTGAAGCATTTAACCTTCCTTTTGTCAAACCTAGTGGATCACGCCCTTTGAATCCAAATCTTCTTCGACTCTTCGCTCAAAACTTTTGATGTCCATGGAAAGCATAGCCAATCGCCACCTCAACTTCATCTCTTCAAATTCAACCGGATCCACCCGATAAAAATCCTCATAAGCGATCCTGCCGAGGATCATAATCGACAAAGAAAGAACCAAGAACATCTTCCATAATTCCACTTGGATCTAGGAAGAGAGTTTGATGAAGGAGCAAAGATAAGATGATGATGGATATGGGCTTGGACCATAGCTAGACTTTGGGTAGAGCTCCAACAAATGCAAGATGACTAGCGTAGAAGATGATCGAAAAGGGCTTCTTACATCATGTTCAAGAGCTTTAAGTTTGTTATCTGACTCATCAAAGGTCATCATGTCCAAACCACCTTTAGCTTTTAAAGCTATGCTTACATGTAGCTGGGATGGAGGTAATGACCTCGTAAACTTAGAGTTACTGATCATCATTATCCGGCTTTGCACAGAATGGTTCAACCGACTTAAGATCTTGTGAAACTTATCATAGCCCTTGTGAATTCCTTCCTCTTCGAGATCCGAAAGTCCCAAACTGTTGTCTTAGCATGGACTTCTTGACCTTCTAGACTCCTCATTCCCACCGAACTTCGCCTTAATAGCTAACCATATATCCTTGGCGTCTTGCATGAAGTGAAAATCACTCAAGTGATCCTCGTGAATAGCTTGCGTAAGAATAGTTCGACCTTTGTTTCTCTCTCGAATCGCCAAAGAACTCTTCGCTAGTTTTGGGAGGAACATTCATCATGTTACCAAGAAGATCGATGGTAGTTCTCTTCAAACTGCTCCCTTCAAAATTACCCGCCATAGATTCCAATCAATGTTGGAGATCCGCTTTGCATCTTCATAGCCCAAAGATCATATTCCTCCCTTTTAAGGTAAGGAAACTTAGCATTGCTATTAGAGACTTAGTTGTTGCAGATGGGTGGAGTTTTGGTTGTTGGTGAGTTCAAGATCAACATCCGAACCGTGCATGATGATTTTGTTATGGTTGTATGGGTGTTTAGAAAAGCTTGTCCTTAGTATCGTAGAGACTCTCACGAGGCTCGATACCACTTGTTGAAACAGACAAAGACCTTGATAGATCTTGAGCTCGTGGATCGTTATGTATGCCTATGTAATCACAAGCACAATAAAAGACAATCTCTACTACTAATGTTTATCAGCGGAATATAAACACAAGTAACAAATAACTAAGAACTTCTTGATCCTCTATGGATCTTTATATTAACTAAAACTGAGTTTTTCCAAATCGGTACATCACTCTTTCTAATGTGTTCCTTTTATAGATAAGGAACCCTAAACAATATCGCTAAACCGTTTTCCAAGAAACGTATAATCATAAAACTAAATAAGATATACACAATCACTTCCTAATAAAGCTCATGTATATCCACACTAAATAAACTAAACACGGAATAAACACTTCATGAAACAAACTAATAACTATTATACTTCAGTAGAATAAGTCTTCGGCAGAATCCACTTCACTTCAGTAGAAACACTTCGGCATTAAGTTCAGCATAATCCAGACTTCACATAATTCCCAACATAAACCTTCGATAATAGTTCACCAAGCCAAGAAAAGATCGTAACTCCGTCACCTTGGTTGGCGGTTCCCATTCTTGGATAGCTTTTACCTTTGCACTGTCCATCATCAATCCACCGTCTTTGATCTTGTGTCCCAAGAACTCGACTTCGTCTTGGGCGAAAGAGCATTTCTCCAACTTTACATAAAGTTCATTGTCTTGTAACACTTGGAACACCTGTTTCAAATGCAAGACATGCTCCTCCAAGGTATGACTATAAACAACAATATTGTCCAAGTATACCACCACAAATTTATCAAGGAACGGGTGAAATAACTTATTAATGAGGGTGCAAAATGTAGCGGGAGCATTTGTTAAGCCAAAGGGCATGACTAAGAATTCGTAAGAACCATACCTCGTAACACGCGTCGTCTTGGCTTCGTCTCCCTCCGCTATCCGCACTTGGTAGTACCCCGATCTCAATTCTAACTTGGAGAAGTATCTCGCCTTTCCAAGTTGATCGAACAAATCCGCAATGAGAGGAATCGGGTACTTGTTCTTGATCGTTACCTTATTAAGTGCCCGGTAGTCTATGCACATCTGTAAGGATCCATCCTTCTTCTTTTGAAATAGCACCGACGCACCATACGGGGCTTTCGAGGGTCGAACATAGCCCGCATCCAATAGATCCTTGAGTTGTTTACGCAACTCCTCCAACTATGGTGGTGGCATTCGGTAAGGGGCTTTGGCGGGTGGCTTAGAACCCGGTTCCAACTCGATGGTGTGATCCACCTCCCTCCTAGGTGGTAGTTTTATGGGCAACTCCTTGGGCATCACGTCCTTGAACTCATCAAGTACCCGCTTGATCTCCTTCGGTACCTCTGCTTTGCCCGACTCGCCATCCGTTTCTAGCCTTGTTACCGCCAAATAGCAAGGCTCGCTCTTGTTGTATCCTTTCTTGAATTGCATGGCCGAAAGGGTCTTCACTCCACACTTAGAATCCCGCTCTGTGCTAACCATGCAAGTCTTTCCACCGTCTAGGATACATAAAGAATTAGCAAATGGCATAGGGAAAGCTCGTACATAGGGAAAGCTCGTACCTTATCGAGGAACTCCAACCCAAGAACTACATCGAAATCATCCATCGGGACCACCGACAAGTCAATCGTCCCTTCCCATTCTCCAATCTTCGCCCGAACGTCCTTGGCCACTCCTTCCATTGGCTTGGCCTTCGAGTTTACCGGCTTAAACGTTCCACTCCCTTTCGTAGCGCTAATCCTTAGCCGTTTGGCATCATCAACCGACACGAAATTATGAGTGGCACCGGAATCTACTAAAGCACGTACCTTGGTCCCATTGATGGTTGCTTCCACAAATTGCAATCCTTTACCTACAACTTTAGGTACCTCCGTCTTGGCCTTGATTGCATTCAAGATCCTCATCGAGCTCATGCATCCGCCATCACTTGGCCCTTCGTCTTCTTGAACCATCATTCCATTGAGGCTTGCTTTCTTAGGGCAATCTCGAGCTCTATGAGGTCCGTCACATATGAAGCATCCACCACTCTTGAAGGCCGTCTTTACGTCTTTATTCTTTCCGGTTGGTGGTTTATGTGTATTATCGTGCTTTGCTTGAGCGACTTTCTCTCCCCACCTTTCTCATGGTTCACCTTTCGATCCTTGGCTTAGACGTTTTCCTCCTCGCACTAAAGTCGATCAAGGCCTCGGCATGGGCGATAGCCGTAGCAAGGTCTTGAACTCCACGCCTTCTAACTCCGCCTTAGCCCATCCTTGCAAACCATCGAGGAAATAAAAGAGAGTCTTGTTCGAAAGATCCGAATCTCAAGGTTAGTGTAGTAAATTCCTTAACGTAATCCGGGTCATTCGAATGCTTAAGTTCTGAAGCCGACTCTTTGCTTCGTTCTTAGCATTCTCGGGTAAAATTGTTTTTAAGTTCCGCAACAAAATCAGCCCAAGTATCGATAGTACACGTACTCGCTCGATATCTCCATATCGACGTCTCCACCATAATGCCGCGGTATCCTTCAAGTATCGGGTCGCCATCTTGATCTTGATATCATCATCCGTAATGTTGACGCCCTCCAAGTATTGCTCCATCTCCCATAAGAAATCATCAACCGCCCTAGCTTCTCGCTTTCCCACAAACGGTGATGGTTTTGGAACATCAATCTTCGGGGCATTATTACCAACGTTTCCACCTCCGTTAGCCATGGATCGCTTGCATAGCACTACATCGGCTTGCAAGTCTTCGATGGTCTTCTCAATGTTGGAGATTTTGCCTACGAACAACTCTTTTAGACCATTGATTTCACGCTTAAATTCGCCACTAAGCGTATTGATGACCTCCCGAAAGTCGTCCTTCATGGTCATAAACTCGGTGTCTAGACCATCCAAGCCCTCAACTTGGGTCTTCAACTCCGACACGGATGTCTCAACACCCGCCAATCTCTTATCAAAGCTCGACATAATGTCCTTAGATGCACCTCTCTTCTTCGGGTCTTGACGCTTATCATCACGACCTTGCCTCTCGTCAATGACCGCACTTCCACTAGCACCAATCTTCTCGGTCTCGTTTGCCATCGCCTTGAATCAACGCCGCTCGATACCACTTGTCACGGACTTGTCTCTACAAGGTCTCTGTGCGGCACTTAGTCTCGACTAAGCTCGGCCTTTCGAATACTCAACGATGTATGCAAGAAGTAAACTTCAAAGAGAGGAACAAGTGGAATGTAAACAACACTTTGTATTACTAGAGAGCTTTACAAGTTTTGATTACAAGAGAACTTCTTGGATGCCATCTACAAATGAGGCTACTCCTATTTATACTAGTCTATACAAGTTTCTACACTATTCTTTGGGAAGCTTCTAGCTTAAGAGATTTCCATAAGCTTCTAGTAAGTTTCTAGAACTTCCTCCTATTCTAACATCTTCCAAAAGCTTCCAAGATTATCCACCATCTTCCATGGGCTTCTAAACTCTTCCAAGCTTATCCAAGACCTTTCATGAGAAGTGTAGAATAATCCGGAATCCCGAGCATACTTGTAAAAGATAGGCGGGTCGTGACATTATGATGAGTTAATTTATGTAGACATGTTATGTTAAAGTTTTTAAAGAAATTGATAAAGAACAATTATCGTAGCACATGGAACAGCTAAAAGTAACAGTCTTTGAACGTACAGAGACAAAACAATGATCTCGATAAATATGAAAATAGGGGAGGTTAGGCCGGACACAATCATGACCGAAAATAACTCTGTCATATCAACTTTCTTTCTTCGATTACCAGACATGTTTAAATTGTCACAGTCGGTGATCAAGTATTTTTTCTTTTTTTTTAAAAAAAAAAGCAAAAGTGGTAGTGTAAAAATCGGTCAAATTTTCGACCGACTCATGTAATATTCGTTGCTCAACCAATTCATAACCAAATGCCCACAATGGCATGACCGATCATGACCCATGTGACCGACCGACTTTAACATTGCCACTGCGGTTAGCCTTATAAGTTAGATGTCTAACCATACATATACTTCCATGTTATTTTAACAAAAGACTACATTGCTTTATACAAACTTTTACTGTGATAGCACGAAAAAAGATCATTGGATCAATGTATCTACAACATCGATGCTACGAATATCGTCCAACTAAAATCTTACTAACTGAACATGATTATTCGTTTGTGATTACTATATATTTTCTAGAATTCACCAAAGTGAGTTTTGAGCTCTCTTTTTACAGGATTGATATTTAAGATGTAAATAAATTTCTGGAATTCTTGGGAATTTTTCCAAGGTCTTTAAGTATGTCTAATAAACGTAAACTTTTGGGGTATACTTCCTTTGCACTTTCTGGGCTGGTCTGAAAATATGAATTTTTAAACCACACTTAGGCTTTTAGATAAAATATGCAAAAATTTGTGAAATTGCCTAACTAATGTGGGAACCTCTAAAAATTTTCTTATAATTTTTGGAGTACTTCTGATGGGTCAATAAATTCGTATAAAACTGGTCCAGATGTGAAGTTAAAGAAATAAAACACAATGAGAATACCAATAAGTAAAACACTTATAAATATTAGAGAAATTTATAAAATGAATACGTTTGTGATATGTGAGTATATTTGTTGTAGATTTTGTGAAGAGGGAGAGGTGATTTGCTTTGTGCGCTTTGCTCTCGTGCACACACTTTAAGGTACAGATATTCCGTCATTTCAGTAATGACACTTCTTTTCTCTCGTGACTCTTGTCCATGTTTGATATTCGATTCGTATTCTCCTTGCTTTGATTCGATATGATCCATTTGATATGATTCGTTTTGGTATGATCATCTAATATGATATTCGATTAGTTATTCGTTTGATATGACATCTTTTTGAGATCCTTGCATTGATATGATTCCGTTATGTTGTGTGGAAAACTAGAATGGGGGGTTGAATAGTTTTACCAATTTAAAACTTCCTTTTAAATATTTAGATCGACTTATGTCAATCTATTTAGTTGTTTATGTTGGACGTTGATATATAGATATATAAACGTGTAATGAAAGATAAAGAGTAAGAAGCACATAACCACGACACGAGTATTTATAGTGGTTCGGCTACAAGGACACCTTCCTTGCCCTACTCCACTCCCCGAGTCACCTACTCGAGAGTTCGTAAACATTACACGACACCAATCTCCTTATGGCGGAGAAGCCTTCACAACGTCGCCTACTCTTTTTCAGGTGCTAGGCTAACCACCGAGTTCTTTCACTCCAAGGTGAACTACACCTATCACAACGTCGCCTACCCTTTATTAGGTACCAGGCTAAGCACCTAGTTCCATTACTATGGAGGAACTACTACCCATCACAACACAACACCTAATTTCAAGGAGATCCACTCCTTGTTACAACACCATCAAGGATATCACCATCCTTGGAAATAAACTAATACTTATATATATATCGATGCACCTCATTGATTATACGACCTAGGCATTCTTCACTAATGCCACTTGATTTGATTCCTAGGCATCCTTCACTAATGCCTTTGACACAACGCATGGCACCTTTCACTAATGCCTTGGTCTTGACAGCTTTAGCATTCTTCACTAATGCTTTTGACACGGACGTGAAGCACCTTTCACTAATGCTTTCGTCTTGACTCTTTCGGCATCCTTCACTAATGCCTTCAACACAACATCTCTACGGAGGAAGAAAGAACTATCAACAAGAGAACCTCGGTTGTCTTGATGATGACGGCATGGCAACTCATGGACTTGAGCTTGCTCGACTTCAAGAAGTGGTGATCTCGCCTTTAAGAGGAACCTAGAGAATCACACAAAACAAAAGACAAACTACATAGAAAGATCCCTTAGGATCGGTGGTTGAGAGGTACAATACTTGGAGAAAGTATGTGTGAAAGTGGTGATCCAAAAGGAAGAAATGGCTCACTATTTATAGAGGAGAAAACTTACTGTTCCCCGGATCCCACGGATCCCTCCCACAAGGGATTCGGCTAGCGTAAAGCTAGGGATCCGTGGGACGCTCCTCTTTACCCATGGGTATTTTCGTTATGGATCATGGGTTATGGGTTGATCCATGGGTCTTTTACTAGATACAATGTATCTCATGGGTTCAATGTTCCTAGTCAAGTGGTTTGGATAATACCATGGGTTATGGGTCAATACCATTTGTTAATTTTTACCCATTTTAGTATATACTAGTTTAAGTATATATTTACCCAAATATGTAAATACTAGTTGTTGTACATATGTATTACTAAATCATAAAAACACTTATACTTGTTTTAGTGTTTTATGTGAGAACGTAAGTGTGTTAGAAAACTATTGGCTCAAAGCTTTTACGTATTTTATTTGTTTCGTTAAAATGATTTTACGTTTGTTATCGACAAAACATTAGAAGATCTTAAAATATAAATAAACGTTTTACGGCTTATTTGTATTAACAATCTCCCCTTTTGTTGATGACAAAACATAAAATTATTTTAAGGAAAACTAAAATTCATAAAAGTTCGAATTGAGTTTTTACTCTTCTCCCTTTTTGTCGAAACAAAAGAGCGTCAAAAAGAAACTAACACAAAGTTTTAAGAAAAACATGTAAAAAAGAAAAAAAATGTAAAGAGAGCAAGTAACGGGAATGGATCTCGTCTTAACTCCCCCTTGACGAGTCTATCCCTTTGTGAGGGCGTCAAGTATATAAAAGTAAGTAAGCTAATGTTTTGCAATTTATTTTTGCAAATGGTTCGTCCTTGTGACGAAAAATGCTCCCCCTTGAAGATTGCAACTTTGCAATGGGGTGTCATGAAGAGTAATCCAAATAAGGATCAAGTTGCAAATGAATTACGATGTATGGTTTGACACAAAACTCCCCCTAGCTTTATGGTGTCAAAATCTTCATGTGTATTTTGAAAATCTACAAAATAAAGGTTAGAAAACAAGAGTATTGTGCATAATTTCCTGCAAATAAGACTCAAGTTAGTAGAAAATTATTTTTCTGTACCACGGATCCCACGTTCCCTTTGTGGAGGGATCCGTCTAGGCATTTTGGAGGGATCCGTCTATCCGGTGACAGATTTTTAGCAATTGTGATATTTCAAACAATGCTAAATATGAGAGTGAAATATGTATAAATAATGCACTCAAAGCAATATGGCACATATGATATCATTCAATCAAAACAAAGAGACAATCAAACAAATCTCTAAAACTAAGAGAATGATCTAGCCATACATTTTCTACTAATAAGTTGCTAAAGCCTAGAATGCAACAAAGTGCTCGAGTCTAAGGATGAGTAGACTTGTTGATTTGGTCCAATCTTTCAAGAAGATGGTTAAACATGAAATGCAACTCATTTCGTACTTCTTGAACAAGTCCTTGGGTGATTAGACAATTTGGGCAATTATTGTCTTGATTGGGAATTGGAGAAAAATGGATGTTTTGAGGAGGCTCTACGAATGATTGTGGGGTTTCATTTTGAGGTATGGGATGAGGTTCTACTAAAGGTGAGGGTGGTGGTAATGGAAATTCCTCCATATGATCATGTCCATGATTGCTGCTTGTTTCTCATGATGGACTATTCGGTGTTGTGGGTGGTTCCCTATTTAACGAGAAAGTTGGTGAGTGGGAGGTTCTTGATGGCGAATGCTCTAATGAATAGAGATTTGGGTGAGGAAGAGGCTCGTTAAATCTATGCTCAAGGAATGAGGACTTAGATGGCTTGCTAGAACTAGCCATGTTTGGTTTTGAACTAGATGATCCTTTTTCTAGTCCGAAAGGTTTGATGCTAATCCTTGCGGTTCTTTTAGCATTTGTTGAATGTGTTTGAAGAGGTGGGATTCTAGTATTGTTATCTCTTACGGGAGATGATTCGGTGGATGAGATTTCCTGGATCATTTGACCATTTCTTTTGGATGAGCCTTTGGTCGAGGAGTTGTTGCTAAGAGCCTTAGTCATAGTGATGATAATGATTCTATATGAGCTTCTAGTTGTTGACTTTTGAGAGATAAGTGAGAGTGGTGCCTTAACTTTAAGAGTGTTTGATTTATAAAGGATAATTTGAATTTAGGGAATTAAATTCTTGGCCACTAAGAGGATTAAGCATGCACTTAGGATTTTGATCAGCTCTAGAGAGACAATAAATGAAAGCTAAAAGTGGTTAGATAACCCAAAGGAGGTTTAAAATTGAAGATGGAAGCTGGTTTTAGCTTTCTGACCACGGATCCATGGATCCCTCTCACTGTGGATCCGTCGGTTATAAACCGTGGATCCGTCTGTCCGATAGGTTCGGGTGAAATGATTATGCTTTTGTGAGGTTTATTACCTATGTATTTCGAGGTTTTGACTTAATTTTGAAGTTTTTAACTGGTGGATATCTTAAATGCTCAACCATAATGGGTGATGGTGTTTAATGATGGTTTTGGGTAAGAAAATTGACTTTAGGTAGTCTAACTAAGTTGTTTGACAAGGGTACCATTTGATTTGATATGAAAAATGGTGGCAATTAGTCCTAGAAGTCTGATGATAACACAAGAAAAATTTACTAAAATTTAAAAATAAAAAAATGAAAAAATAGTTTTGAGCCTAATTTTGATTCAAAAGTGATTAAAACCAATTTGCTAAAATTAATGGATATATCAAATTAAGTGTTATGAGATGTGATAAATGATGTGTGAGTGTTGGAGCGGAAATATGATGAGTTTTGATGAGTTGATAAATTAAAAACACATTGAAATATATCCTAGGTAAGCCATGGGTGAGTGTGAAGCTTTCAAATATTTGAGAAAGGTTTAGTTAGCTCTAGTATCTTATGTTTGACTAGTGTGAGGTGATCAAGTGAGAAAATTTGATGTAAGCAAGTCTGTATTGCTCATCTGTGGTCACGGATCTCGCGGTTCCCTTCTGGGAGGGATCCGGCTAGTTATAAGTCTTGGATCCGCCTACTGCAGATCAGAAGGCTTACAGAAAGTGTGCCATTTTGCATTCTCAAGCAAGTGCTTCTCCTAGTTATTTCTATGAGGACTAAAAGCAAGGACACATTAAGTATAACGCATAGCAAATGTGGGACAACTAAAAGTTCCTAAAAATGAGTGACGACGACTACTTGAAATGTTTTCAAGGAGTCGTAAAATCTCATTCTACATGTTACTAAGTTACGATTGTTTAATGCCAAGTCATGGCAAGACCTACAAGCTACATCCTATTCTACATAAGTATTGTTTAAGTGTTACAACCCATTGTTTGAAATTGTTTTTCACAAATTTAGGTCCTATGACCTTACCTTGCTTCTCCACTTCTCCACCCATCCTTCACTCTTTATCACACCATCTCTACTTCTTTTTCCTCAAGAAGTTGGCAAAACACTTGAAGATTCCCTTGGTTTGTTGCCATTCGGATGATGCACCAGGAACGTCCGACAATTGGTTGATGTAGTCCAAGGGGTCGAGATCGGTATTTCCGAGTGGGTTGCTACTACCTTCACCTTCTCTTTGCTCTCCCTTTCATCCGAGGAATCGTGGGTGGGTGAGGCCTTTTGCCTCCACCATAAACCTTGTAGTTCTACCCTCGGTTAGTGGTACCATAACTTTTTGCAATAGCTATGATCAAAGGATCATGAGACGGATCTACTGCAAAGATGAATTTAGCAAGACGGGTTAGGAGCATTGCATACGGAAGCACCATTTTGTCCATGCTTCTTACACTTGCCATTCTCTTGATCATGTAGTAGGCAAGGTTAAAGCGAGTCTCGGTCACTAGACAATAGATCATGAAACTTAGACATGCGTTGGGGTGATCCTTATTTCCTACTAGGCACAACACATTCTCCCTTATCACATCTTCCCATTTCCTATACAATCCGTACATCTCGGAGAGCTCTATTTGGAAAGGATCCCTATAGATCACTTTCGACTTCCTAGTGACCCTTGATGGGGATGCTCTTGGCATGAACACGGTGTCCCTCACCGTGGTTGCTTTCAGGATTATCATGTGATAGATTGCATGATGATCAACCATAGAGTGTATCTCCTCCAACGACCACTCATTAGAATACATACAAACACCTTGATATGGAACCCCTATTATTCTTCCAAACTATGCAAGCGAAAAGGTGTACTCATGCTCATTTATGGTAAAGTTAATCGAGATGGACCCATCATCATTTCTAACAATCCCCATTGTCTTGTAGAACTCGAGTACAAAACCGGCAAATTTGTTCGTTTATGTCCAATAAACAATCAAACCCAATAGCTCCAAAAACTTCTCTTATGTCGGTATTGGCAAGAAATGATGGTTCTACTACTCGACCTTCGTGAAAGAGTCTCTTTTCGAGCATTTTAAAGGCTTTCCTTTCGTCCGGACTAACTCCATCCTTTCTATGGTACATTGGTATGTAATGAGCGGTGTCTTGGTAATCTTGTTGTTTGTTGCTTGGCATGATTGTTCCTAAACAATACAACCACAATGTGGTGTTAATTGTGAATAGTAACCTAGAGGGTTTGATCACAATTTTGCTCTCATCATCTTTGTTGAATTCAAGAAATGTGTTTAATTTGTATTAACACTGTTAATTCTTTGATTTAGATTATCTTAGAAAATAATGTGGTGACAAATTATGATAAACCTATTTGAACCCAACTCTTAAAGATGAAGAAATTGTGATCCTAGAAATCAAAGAATTAAATTAACAATGTAGTGAAGATTATACTTACACAAGTGATTGTTATGCTTAAGAGAAATGATCAAATTGCTCCTTTGAACAGTAGCTGTGTTCTTGTTCGTGAGTCTTTGAGGTGAGTATAATTGTGGAACATCCACGTGATCATTACTAACTTATCTTGTCTTCGTTGCACGGATCCCGGATCCTCTCATTTGGGATCCGGCTAGTGTAAATGCAGGATCGGCATGACAAAGAAAAATCGCCTTAAGTATTCCTTGATAACTTTGGTTTGGGAGTTCTAAAAGCTCCTAGAATTTGATGTTTAGGCTCAATAACTTGTGATTTGAGTTTATTGACAGTTTAGTACTAATCCTACTAGACGTGGTTCCCTTTTTAAGAATTAGTCACAATTCTTAGAAGGTTTATATAAGATTATGATAAAATCCCATTTTATCATAATACAAGAAGTTTCACACAAAAATTTATTGACATAGATGGAGTGTCAATAATTCCTTTGTGATGGATAATGATTAAGGCTATCGAATAACCAAGAAATCATTATTACGAGTTGGTAGTGTAGTCTATACAAATCAATCGAAGAATACTATTCTTGATGATGACTTTAATATAGATAACTACTAGAGTAATTACTTATAGATATTAATTATGCAACTAAGAGTTTAACAATAATAAAACAAAAGTAAATTATTAACGATTATACCTTAGCTAAATATTCTTTTTAAAAAAAGAAATATTTAGATGAAATGCTTTGTGATCTTCTTGGAATCTCCAGATTCATGTGTGAGAAACACAATACTTAAACATTCTTTTTGCGAAAAGAAATATTTAGATAGATTCTTCATGATCTTCTTGGTAAGCCCGAATCCAAGTATGGAGAATACTTAACAAGGAAAATGTTAGAACATTCTATCATTGTCTAACAATAAACATTATAATGATTAATAAAACATGACTTGAAAAATCCTTCTTTTTAGTTTTTGTTAGGTCACTAGTTTTACAAACACAAGTAATATAGAAAGAGATAAGGCGATTGAACAAGATTCAAGCACACACACACGAAATACAAGACCGGTTACGCGTAGATGTATGTGAAAGAAAAGAACTTGAACAACCAACCCTCAAATGAGGGTTTACAAGAGTATTTATAGGAGGAAAGCTAGGGCAACACTCCTAGTTTCCATCCTTTCTTAAATGGGCTTGGGCCTAAGCTCATGGGCCTTCTACATAAGCTTAAGGCTAATAACAAACATAAAGGCCATAATAAAGCTAACTATTACATATTAGTTACTTACACTTGATTATGGTTTAGGAGTGATTCCAACAATCTCCCCTCAAGTGTTGGTGATAAGCGGTGAAGGCGTTGATGTAATAGTAGCTCGACGTCTTCGACATTCTTCTTTCTTGTGAGAAGAATTGCCTTGATTTGAACAATCTCCCGGTGTAGAGATAGTTTTCTTTGAGCAGTTATGCTTTGACGTCATCATTAACTTTGTTCTTTGATTATTGTTCTTTGTGGTGAAAGTGATAGTATGTTGTTGTCGCATCGACCGCTTCGGAGTGCCTTGTTGCTCTAGTGTCTCCACGTCATTCTTCAACATGCTCACTAATGAGTGTGTAAATACTCATCATTTTTGTTTAATCTGAATCGCAAAACGTCTAAAATGCTCGAAATGCATCAAAATCTTGAAAGTATTCCAAAATTGCATTTTATATGTTTCGGATGCAAAATGTTCAAAATCGATGAAAAATGAGCAAAGTTTGCATAATTGGCGCTTCGGTCCCCAGTTTCTAAAATTATCAAAATAGTCCCCGAGCACATAATTTCAAAGAAAAATCACCAAAGGTCCTTTTAAAATCATAAGTTGTCAAAATTAGTCCTTTGGTGAAAAATATCAAAAGTTTGAGAATTTACAAGTTCGGTCCCCCAAGTTTTAATTGTCGAAAATACCCTTAAAGTTTCAAAATTGGCAATTGTGATCCTTGGATTATTTGAGATGGCAAGATAGGCCCTTGGATCATAAATTCAGAAAGTACATGTTTGGTCCCGGAATTTCGAAGTTACATGAATGGTCCTTGTGTTATTACTCATCCAAACGGACCCTTTTATTACCCTTGGCCCAAATGTATTATCCAATCCAATCCTAAGCCTACCCAAGCCCAACCTTTTACCGGTTGAAACCGAAACCAACCCACCCACCATTTTAAATATTAGAACCCGCTCACGGGTTACCCTCTACCTCTCCCCCATCATCACCCCTAGCCTGCAACTCCCCCACGCTCACCTTCCATCATCACTCCTGCCTCCACCTCACTCCAAAAATGCATTTAATGCACCTCCTGCTAACACTCAACCTCCAGCTGTTAAAGACTCATTTTGGCGCCAAAATTCATCCTATGGCCAAGATCACTTCTACACATCCAATGGTTGGTATTGTTGCTGGGAACTATTCAGAGAGGTGAGAGAAAGATGAATTGGGTATAAAAGAGAAGGAAGACAGAGAGAAGGGAAGGGTAGTTAGTTTATTTTTTAAGTGTATGTCGTTTTTAAGTTTAACAT